>JASCQY010110035.1:0-18058 GCA_030264315.1 Sardinella tawilis
TCAATCATTTCAAACATCTGAAATCGTCTCCAATGGAAGCAATTCCAGACCCTCTACAAAAGTAGAGGGTATGGTTGCCAGGCTAGCATCCAGGTGCATCAAGCTGGTTATTTTAGCAGTCACAGCTCAGAAAAGGTTGAGAACCACAGCCTTAATTGAATCCACTTAATCACTTTTATTTCACACAGGATTGTTTTAATGAATGGTAATGATACATCAGTAATATCCTGACCCACTCTTTTATCAAGAAGACAAAGTAGTTACAGTAAAATGTGGTATCATTGTTGCCATGCTGCATAATGTCCTTAATGAGGACATACCACAGAAAATTTGCATGTGGCTGCAAAATTAAAGGTGGTGATTATGCACTAAATATACTTTACATCATATGCACATTTAACACCAATGATCATCATCCTGCTCGGTGTGTGTGGCTCAACAGACACACACACACACACACACACACACAACACACACACGCACACACACCGCAGGCCAATGTGTTCAGCAGCCGCTGTCTCCTTCAGCCCTGATCTGCATCATAAACGAGATGCGTGGCGATTGCTTTGACAGCATTCTAATGAGCCCGACAGGCAGCGGTGAACAGAGATCTGTGCAGAAGGCCAGGTGAGTCCCAGTGCCTCCTGGACAAACATTTTCTATGATGCACCTGAGGAGCCTGGGCTTCGTCGGGCTGGGGCTTGGCTGGGCTGTGGCCATGTCTCTTAATGAGCCAGAAACTGTAGCAAGGCTCATGAGGTCCAGACAGAAATGATATTCTCATTCCTGAATGCCATCAGCCTTGGGCCAAACACATCTATTGCGAATTCCACTGTTCGTTGCTAAATGCAGCATAGCCAAGCTGCAGAGGAAAAAATATCATAGCAAATAAATGACTATGATAATATCATTATAAAACAAATGGGGCAACACTGATTGACACTGTTGGTATTTCATGCTCAAAACGAACTAGTTAATTGCTAACACAGAATATCATAGAGAAGCAGCTGAGTTCCATTGCGTGTGTGTGTATGTGTGTGAGTGAGTGTGTGTGTGTGTGTGTGTGTGTAGCCGACTAATAACAGACAGAAGAATTCTTCTTTAGGAGTTGGGATGGGTTCATTCATTCTCTGCAGCTAATGGCCTTTGCTTTCTGTCCAAACATCACTGTCAGACTGAAGATTTCTATTGACAAGTGAGCCAGACCCACCTAATGAAGACTGCCATCCCCTCCCCAATGCAGCAGGGTCTGCCATATTAAAAATCCAATCCGCATCGCTGAACCAGGTGCTCCCGGTAGATGGTCCAAATGTACTATAAGATTAGGTCTATAAAGATCTGAAGCCCTCAAGGGGATTCAAGTCCTGCCATCTTTGCTGAGCAGGGTCTTCTACCAATTCCAACGAGGAAATCATACATTCAGTTTTTTTTTCCCGCACTTTTTTGGATCTCTGTGAGACCTTGACCTTGACCTTCTGCCACAGACAAGCCGTCCGCATTGAGATGTCTCATAGTCCTTTGTGCCCATCTTGACGGGTGGTTAGATAAATTCTCCATGGGGCGCCTCCAAGCTAATTGAGAGCTGGCAGGGCTGGCAAAGACCATACGGGGAAAAATACATTGTGCTCTAATCACCAAATTAACCTTCCCTGGTTAATTGACACCTCGTAATGAGCTCTGCCATTTTCACAAATGGCACCACACACTGCTGTTACTATATACAGATGACATTGAAAAGAAAACGAGGTTGCGAGAGATCTCAGACTCACAAAACATCCAGTGCTTACTGCACTCCCAAAAATTGACCGAGGCAATTGCATCTAGTCCAGTGTATGGAGCGCAGGCCCATAAAATGCTGAGAGATTGCTTATGCTGGGCACTGACAAACCCCGAGTGGCGAGGCTGAGCGATGGCTTAGGTAAGGCACAGCAACACAAGGGCACCTCGTGGTGTGCGAGAGAGATGTAATATTATGGGCTGACAGGATATAACATTAGAACTCTCTGGAACTGCATGTCCATTCATCATTTTTTTTACCCTCCCTCTCTCTCTCTCTCTCGTGTCCCTCTGCTAGCTGAGAGGCCACCTCGGGATATGTCTGCTGTCGAGCAGAAGGGCTCATAGGGTGACTCAGGTGTGCAGATGGCTCCTGTTCTCCTGCCGTAAAGCCATTCATCCTTAAGCCATGTGTGGCTCACTCACTCCATGCTGCACACACACGCAAATCAAACACACACACACATACACACACACACACACACTAATATGCACACACACTGACACATACATTAATATGGACACAAATGTGCATGCGCATACAAACGCACACACACTCACACACAGACACACGCATGGACAGACACATACAGTACAAACACATCACACACAATGCAAAGACACATTTGTGTTAAGGTTACCATGTAAATGTAAGGTTACCATGTAAATGTGTGTGTGAATCACAAGGGCTTTTATGTGTAGCATTTCCATAGAGCTTTGGGGCACAGATGGTCTGACCAAATATGGCCAGCATTTATATTGACAGAGACATTTCGAGCCTGCAGCACACACTGGCCAACTACACATACACACGCACGCGCACACACACACACACACACACACACACACACACACAGGCGCAAAGAGAGAGAGAGAGAGAAAGAGACAAACAAAACAAACAATGCATGCATTAACACAAGGGCATTAAAGATGGCAGAAACTGGCATTGGGGGTACATTTGGCAAAGCCTTGTATTGACGCCACAGGTTTGCACTGTTAATTGAGTCTACAGAAGGGCATTAGAATAGATTTCTTGCTGGAGACCGTGCCAGGTGAGGAGATCAATAAAACCCACCCCTCTTCTTCTCGTTTTCTTATCATTTTTTCCCCTTTTCCCTCTCTGATCTCTCTATCACGTCTGCTGAGTCAGAAACATCAAGGCTACAGTAGCCCAATAATGATTCTCACCCCTTGCCTCTATCCATCTCTGTCTCTCCTTCGCCTTCCATTCCTCGCAACCTTCCATCCATTCATCCTCCCTTCCTTCCTCCTTTCCTCCCTCCCTCCCTCGCTCTCTTCTGGCTGTGTTCCATCAGAAAAAGCTCCAGCTTGTTCTGGGCAAACACTGCATGGTCTCTGGAAGGCGGAGAAGGTCACTGGAGGGGGCTGGGGTTCTTACCCATCCACACAAACCCATAAGGCACACCACTGCTGGCAGAGAAGCAGGCGCCCAAACATTTACATAGACACTGCCAGCTTTCCTGTGAGAGGCATGATAACGGAGCTTGTGTGTGTGTGTGTGTGTGTGTGTGTGTGTGTGTGTGTGAGAGAGACGCAGAGATTGTGTTTGTCAGTTGGGGGGAAGGGTTGTACATGTGTGCGTGTATAGGTACTATATGTATATGTATGAGCAAGACAGAGAGAGAGAGAGAGAGAGAGAGAGAGAGAGAGAGACATGTCAGGTGGTGATGCATGGGTAATGTAGGAGGTTAGTGTGTGTGTGTGTGTGTGTGTGTGTTGGGGGGTACTCAGATGTGTGCAGCCCACAATCAAAGAACCTGCATAGTCTAGCACTGTCTGTCAGAGCTGGAAAGACAAAAGGCACGGCACATTCTCAGCGAGCAAACTAAACCAAAACAATGGCGAGAGACGAGAGCAGAGAGTTCAACCGCAAGAAAACGAAGTAATTCTCACACTTAATGGCTTCAAAAGACTCCCAGGCACACACTGAGCTAATGAACTGTACTGTATGTATTCCACCTTGCGCACAAAGACATTGCACTCAGGAGGGGAAAAAACACACACACAGTTTTCATCAACTGATGCCAAGTTTTCATCAACTGCGCCTCCTGTGATGCATGACATATTAGTTTAGAGTTCTTCGCAGCTATTAAAAGGACCATTTTTAAGGTGATTTCTGTTAGAGTCGTCATCAGTTGTGTGAAATGTCTGTTTCAGAAATAACAATTTAAAGAAATCCTGGTGCATGTCAAATGGAAAGCAAAAGGGATAAAGCATTCTGGCAACAACAGCTATCAAAAAGACACAGACCTCTCCGTCTCTTATCTGTGTTTCCTCAACGATTGTATTGCATTAAAACATTCCCCTCAACAGGCAAATAGAAACTGGCCAGAGAGGGGTTCAATGTCTTGAAACAGTTGGTTGAATGGAGCTGATAGAGCTTTTGAATTACAAAATAGATGTTTTCTGTTGCAACATGATTTATCTGAAATTCACGATTCAAGTCTATGATGTCCTTTTTAGGCTTAGTTGAGGATAATGGCAAGCAACACGGGGAACAGAGAACATTCTGACTGCCTGTTCAGAGCCGTATTAGTGTGGCCGTCTTGTACTTCATTACACAGAGCAAGGCAGCTATGTATCAAGATGAAGTGGCTGACACTGTCATTGTCCATATGGATTTGATGGCTTCAAAAAGATGAAAACAACAACAACAAAACAAATATATCTGAAAAGATCTTTTGAAAAACTTTACCCCTTAGAGGGGTCACAATAGCTCAAATCACAGCTTAACCTACAATTCCTCCAGCTGTTAGGGGAGGATTTCAAGAAAGTGGACACACCGAGTTCTGAAAAGAGGATTGCTGGCAAAAATAGAGAGGTGCCATAGCCCTACCCCCGGGGGCTAGCGAGGAAATAAAATCATACCGCACGCCTCAATCCTTTCAATCATTGGCTGCGGCGCGGCATCGAAAATGAAAACTTCCCCTCTCTGCACTCACTTTTCTCTTATCTCTCTCTTTCAGCTTGCTGTCTTTAATTTCATCCTTCACCTCAGTCTTCACACACCACAATAAAAGCCATCAGACTTTCAATGTCTCAATTTGAAAACTCGCTTGAACTGAGTTTAGCATATGAAAGAGCCGGACACACACCAGGAGTGACAACTAAACCACAGGTTCTGGTGAGGGCCAAATAGCACCTGTAGTTTTCTCAGCTAACTGTACCAGCTTCCCAAAAGGGTGATAGCATCAATGCAGGCAAGTTAGAGGCCAAAACCTGCAACCATTTCAACCGTGCACCAACAAACTCATTGTCAACACATCATGGCATCACTGCATGACACAAAGTGCATGTCAACTTTTCTGAAAAAATTACTTACTAACATGAAAAGCTAAGTGCAGTCCTAAGTATGTACCTGCTTAGAAATTCACTTAAAATAGGCAAGACACTAGCCTGATGTATCAGCCGCTTATTTCACTCCATTTCATATAGAGTCTGATCTTGAACCATTTGGACTTGTTTGCTTCCTGGTAGGCACTGGTAGGTAGATACTTTCTGCTTAAAACCAATTGCTACTGTTTGGTCGTGGCTTCAACCAATCGCTGCTGTTTGGCCGTGACGCATGTTACCCGCATGCGAGTGTTCGCTGATTAGTCCGTCCGCTCTGGGAGACGGAGCAAACGTAAACGAATCGCAAGTCTCCTGACTATAGGGTGGAGGCAAATGAAATTGCCCGGAAGCATTGGGTGGCGCTAGCCTGGCTAGCAAGACACAAGATGTAGGCTAAATAAGGACATTTTAGGAGTCCTGGAAAGGCTATAATGTAATATTTGGGAGCCAACAGACCAGAAAAGAAAGGACTATGATTGATCACACACACACACACACACACACACACACACACACACACACACACACACACATAAGCCCATAGGCAACTCCGGATCTCTATGCAGCCAAGTGGTTCTGCTGCAGCGCCTCACAGTGACCCCATCTTGATGAGGATGAAAAGTGACAGTGTAACAAATAGGAATGCCATTGAGTATGCATCCCATTTACACCCAGCGCTGGCCTTCCAGCACAATTATTAAGCAAGCAGAGGCTATGGGGGGAATATAAAATGGGCTCTCAAACTTGTGGATATTGGCTGCTTTTACTTACATGGTCACCATAGCAACTACACATGTGAACATTGGAGGTCCAGGGTTCTGCAGTGGCTTTGATGATTTCAATGGATGAAATATAAATTAAGGCCAATATTTAAAGGATAATGAGGATGCCTTTGGTTCCTGCTGTCAATTCTCAAAGGCAGTCAAGAGGGATGCCATTTTGAGGAGACTGTTTCTAGTTCATACGCTAGGCTTTTGATGCGCAGTTTTATCTTACCCTGTTTGGAATCATTTCAAGTAAATGAAAATACATGTCAAATAAAAATAAATATTTCCAAAAGCGAATCAAGATACACTCATTATGCAGGGACAGCAATCTGAGTTTTCTGTTGAAGTTGAAAAAAATTAAAGAATTACATTTTGAAAGCAAACTGTGTCAAAACAAAACTGTTGTATTTGGTCCTTTTCATCTGCACGTATGTGTTGTGTGCTGTGTACTTGTGTGTGTGTGTGTGTGTGTGTGTGTGTGTGTGTATTTGTGTGCTTGTGTGCATGCACTGGAGGATAGGGGGGGTGTCAATAACATCATAACAATTTAGTGCAAGTCTGTGAAGTGATGCTGATGAGGGAGGTTAAAGGAGGCTGTTAAATCTGGGCTCTTTGTGCTGAAGAAAGAAGCCCTACTTTGTGCTGCCGTGCCTCCTTATCCTTACCAAACAAAGTAGGCTATCTCCTCAAATGGGACAAATTGCTTTGAAAAAGATTGCTAATTAAATGTAGGATGATTTACAACAGATGACCACATTCATCTTTTCATTTGGACAGAAACCAGGCATCACTCGCTATTGGTCAGCTGGCCTTACATCTATAACCTAAAGAGCTACTGCTATTTATAAATATATATATATATATATATATATTCGATTGCTCATACGGAACCTTATTACTCTCCTTTTCCACATGTGTGCATGCAGCCGACTCCATGTCTGTCAGGCCATATTTATGCATGACCAATCGGATTACTCACCTTCACCAAGCAGACTCTTTCCTTTTGAAAAGAAAATGATGTTTGATCTTGCACAGCGAATCTAATTGTAAAGAAAATGAGTTAATGGTCGGTCAACATGCCTATGCCCACATATTGGGGGCTTTAAGTTAAACAGATATGTTTTCAAATACTATTAGATTTCTTGTGTCTCCAATCACCTGATCAAATATTTCGCGAAGAGACGACGGCAGGTGGGGCTGCCTATTAATCCCAATCAACCTTCTACCGTGTTGACAAGGTCAGAGCTGACCTCTACCTTGGCGCCACAGCACACTAGAATGAAAAGACAAGGCACGGCTAATCCTTGTCATGGTAACACGTGATGAAAACCAACACTGTCACTGTCTCAAACATGATGTAAAGCTGTGCAACAGAACAGGGTCAATACATAATTTCTCTAGCAGCTTTGTGTAAAAAAAAGAAGAAAACAAAAAAAGAAAAACAAAAACAATGTTACAGCAGCATTCACTAAGTCCGTAGCTTCCTCACTTCATCCCCCCCAACCCCCCACCCCCCCCCCCCGCCCGCCCGCCCGCTTCCTATGACATTAAATCAATGCCGATGCTCTACATGGAGAGAAGAGTCTGGAATTTCAATGGGCTCACCAGAGCCTGCAGCAGGAGACTGACAATATCATTCACTCCCATTGAGGCCACTCACACACTCTTACTCCCCACCAAGTTGTCAGACTGTGTGAAGAACATCCACATCGGTACAGATGGTTTAGTTGATCAGCGATATATACGGCTTCTTATTCATGTCATGGATGGATGGTGTTAACTAAAAACGCGGTGCCGAAATTAAACTAAAACCAGATATCTATCAACATTCAATCCAATATGAATGTGACTGAATGGTTTGTTATGAGAATCAATAGTGGTCTAAAGTGAATTAAACCACTTCTGCAAATCACTACTGAGAGGATATGTGAATATAAGAGCCACTTACAGGATTTTGATAATCAAATGAGAATGAATGAAAACAAATGGAGGTTTCCAATGGGAGCAGGGAGTTTATCATGGCTGTGTGTCACTGACTGGGAAGCAGGAAGGTGAATTATGGGGTGTTGGAGCGGGTCTCCACAGTGATGGATGTGTTAGGCTGACAGCTTCTCAAATCGGAAGTGGAAAGCTGTGGCTTTTGCATTCAAACTGACATCTTATCGGCAGCAGCAGCCAAGCAAAAATGCCTTTTCTTCACTGATGAAAATACCCAAATACGGCCTTGTGTGAATATTGTGTATGTGATACAGATTGAAAATATTTATTTTCCAGTGGGTCTAAGGATGTGTCTGTTCATGTTTGTCCAAATCTTTATCTGTGGTGTGTGTGTATGTGTGTGTGTGTGTGTGTGTGTGTGTATGCGGTAGCCCACATACAAGACTGTGTGAACGTGACCATGGTGTGAGCTTATACGCTTATCTCCACTGTGCATTTGTGCAGCAGTTAGCAGGTAACAAATGCCCAGCGCCAAGCGTCTCGCTCCTCTGTGGTGACATACCACCCCCACCTCCTTTCCAGCTAATGGAAAATCGGAATCACGGCATTCCAATGCTCAGTGTGCGAGCACTGCTAGCCACATGGAATCACAGCGGTCCATCTCGGTCGGTTCCGATTGGCAGCGGGACAATGTGGGAATTGGAGGAACGCACTCACATCGCTCATGCCAAACGCACAGTGCCAATCCGAGGAAGCCCAGTATAGGAAAACAATTACGCTAAGTCATTCAAGTCACTTGGAAGCAATGGTCCCACTGCCAGGAATAAAGGAGACAAATAGTTGACTCCCGCACACCATTATTGAACTGGCACATGTGGGTCCCGTTTGATGTGTCTGGCATCAGTGTGGGGCAGTTTGTGCAATATAAAAGCCATCCAGCTGGAGTGATGATAGCTCTGAGCGAGGTGACGGCTTCCACTGTGTGTGTGCACATTAGTACAAGCCTTTAGGCAAGACTCTCTCAGAGAAGAGGTTGGGGGGGGGGGGGGAGTGGGGAGAGCAAGGAGAAAAGGGGGGGGGGGGTGAGAAATTGAGAAAGGGAAAGAAGCGAGGGAGGTGAAGAGACAAATGAAGAGGAAGAGAAAAAGAGAGAGAGGAGCAACACAAGAGATGGATGAGGAAAAGTAAAGGAGACGCTGACAGACGAGAGTGTAGTTGTTTTTACTGTCATGACCTCAATTTTTGGGGGTCGCAACACCAGGCCCTTTTAGTCATTCTCTTCTCCATAATACATATTTCTTAGAACAGCTCCTATGGTTGGAAATTTGACACTGACTTTAGGTTTCATGTTTTATATGCACTGTAGATATTTTCAACTGAGTGTTCAAAGTGTGTATTTTGTTTTTTGAGGGTCCATCAGTAGGCCTATGCTATGGATATATCCGACTAGTCCTTATTTACTTTCATTCTAGTTCAAGTAGAACTCTCATCTGTTTTGGCATCTTTACAGGTTATTTGGCACTGGTGCTCGATGAAACAGTTCAGCACATGTTTGATCAGTCCATAGGGTTTTGGGCATGCAACCACAGGGAAGGGAACCAGGTGGTCTGTCAACAAAGCTGAATTTTCCTCAGTAATGGTACAATGCTCACGGAAGCCTGGCTGATTAGTATTGGTGCAAGGCCTTTATACCAGAAAGTTTTCAACAAGAAATTGATTCAAAAGAATGTATACTGTTGCTCTGTTGTTGTTGAGAGCCAGTAAGGTATCATTGTAGGGTCTTTTGTTTACCCTTCAAGTGTTTCAGTGAAGTGTGCACTTATTTTCATAACATCGTGTACTTAAACTACAGTATATTGTTGTTTTCTGAAATTGTTTTCCAGTTGGAATGAAATAGTATGCTCATTTTCATTCTTAAACTAGAAAAGCACTTGCTAACAGACAACAGACAAACAAACAGACAAACTTGATCGAAAACATAACCTCCTTGGTGGAGGTAAAAATCCTAACATGTCTCATACTGCTGTGTGTAATTACAGTACGTTTCAAAACCACAGTTTAGCTCAGAAGAGTACACTAATTAGCTCTATGTGCATTCATAATTCCCAACACATGACATTCCTGAGTGCATTGGACTAGTGGGTTACCAGTGTACATGTAGGCTACCTACAGTGCTACAGTATTCACACAGTCCAAAATGAGAGGAGCAGCTCCCAGCTGGAATCAACTCCTTTGCTCTACCCACTGCACTTCATAAGACTTCTACTGACCTTCAGCAAAGCTTGAGCAAAGCTTAAGCCTATAACCCATTTGCTCAGTGGGCTATAATTAAGATGCTAAAAAGAGCGTAGCCCTTTTGCGGAAACTCAAATCAAGTTAAATGAGGGAGAGAGAGACAAAAGAAAGTGCTGACAGGAATAAATGAATAACGCAGGAGACGTTAGCATACACTGCACTGCAGTTCAATAAGAGACTCGCCATTCTCCCCTTCCAATTATGGAAAACCCTTACATTCAGAACCATGTTGACATTTTTTCAAGAGGGGGGTGGGGGGTTCTGTGACTTATCCCCTCCTCTGCTGACTGACTGATGCCTTCATCTGGGGATGGATTACATCCTTAATGCCTTATCGACTACTAGCCGCATTGGAAATTTCCACCTGGTGCCATTAATAAGCCTGCTTTCATTATTATCCCTGACACAGCCCAGAGGGCAACTCCAGAGACATGACCGCAACATTAGACGTGTACATCCTGACAGGAGCGTCGAGAGACAGAGAGATGGAGGTATAGGGGGAAAGGAGGGGCAAGCATAACAGTGAGTATAACTGAGACAGAGAGAGCAAAGGACACACGGGAACCTCTACACAATAAATCTGCACAGCTTTACCAACATGCCTGGAAAGACACTGATGAATAGATTTTTCATACGGAAGTGCAAGGCATCCATTAATGCGCAATGGCTTTTTTTTTTTTTTGAAGTTGTCCGTGAATGGAGTTCTGATACGGCTTCTGTGTGCATTCCTATCTGTGCATAATGTGTATGTACAATACATGTGTACATACAGTATGTGTGCATGTGTATAAGGTCCCAGTTACACCTCAGCCTGCTATCTGGCTCTGTTAACTGATGCGCATTTGTAACAGGAGATGGAGGCTGATTGGCAAGTGTGTCAGCAACCCTGTAGTGTTGGGAATGGATGCTGTCAAGCTAAAGTAAGTCACAGGCTGCCTCCAGGTAAAGGAAAGTCAGCCTTGTGTGAGTAAAACACTGACCATCACAAACCCTGTTTCTATCTGCGCTCTTCTACCTCAGATACCTGAGGTCTTCTACCAGGTCTTCTCAGTTATTCCTGACAGCTACCAACCCTGTTATATTGATGACACTGTCATTTGAAGCAGATGCTGAGATAACGGAAAGAAGATTGCTACTCCTAGGGAGAAACTTAAAGAAATATCTCCCACAATGTTTGAAAGGTGTCACAGAATAAGAATATGTGAATAACTTAGTTTTGACAAAAATGTTAGAAACTTATTATTAAAAGGGCAAAAGACATCAGACATTGGTACATATACAGTACAGTATAACTCTACCAGCTGAAACCAGTAAAATCTTAGACCCATCCTGAAGCACTTTGGCCATTTAAAAAAAAAAAAAAAAAACATCAATCATTTCATTAGGCTGCTAGCACTACATCCACTGCTTACCAAGCATTATGTTTCAATCATGGCTGTGGGCATGACAGATTGTGCTGGATAAGGATGGCCGGGGGAGACTGATGAAGCCGTCACACTTCAACAGGCCCACCTGTGCCTCCGTTCCGCCGGATCTTAAGCCAAACATGCCGCCCACCACAAGCCCCCTGTCACAACCGTCAGGGCTAACAGGGGAGACTGTTGATGTAACAGAAGGGAGGAATAAGCCGGCAACAAAACACATTAGCATGACGAGTGGCAAGTCAGTGTGTTTTGTTATTCCCTAACAGCTTATTACTCATCAAATGACCAAGAGGGCAAACATCTAATGCACTGGCGGAATGTTGAATACAAACAAGCCAACTCTAGCTACCTGTAGCTTTTACGAGGAGAGTCGTCACTAATGGCACAAAAAAATTGCCGAACTTGTTCCAAAAGGAGCAACTTTAACATCCATTAGCGCATCGTTAGATGCTGATTGACGGCTGGAGTGAAGCCCGGGGGCGAGGAACAGGATGTGACTCAGCACCCATCCCTCTCTCTCCGTGTGAGAGATCTCCGCTGTGTGGGCCCTCGGCCCCGGCATTTCTGAGAGCGAGAGAGACAGCACTGTTTAATGTAAATCCTGACGCAAACAGGTGACCTGCAGAAAATGCCAAAAGGTGAAATGGCGTTTCTTGGCATAATGATTCATGTCTTCCAAATGCTTTTTATTCAGTCTCTCTTATCCAAAGTGGGTTAGGCCTACTGTGAAGTGAAGTCATGTTGTAGCCACTGTTAAGAGATCCCAAGCACTGAAGCTGTCTTTGTCAATCACTAATGTGCTTTGTAAATTCTGCAAACACATTTCCTTCAGCCATATTCGCAGCATCTCCTGTCTAAGACAATAATGCCTGTCATAAGCCATAAAACCCCAATCTCACACGAGAAGCGTTATCCCCACAAATAGCGCCATAGAGCTGAAAATGAGTCTTTTAATGACTTTAAATGTCTTTCTGGCTTGTAAGCTATGGCATCACACCAGTGAAGGTTCAAAATGGCACCTTAACAGATTTTTGTATGAGCAAGCTACTGCAAGCTACCTCAAACGCACCCTGGGAGTGCAGGCATCAACACAAGCGGTCCAGTCTGTCAGAGCCTTTCAGTGGCTCACTAGAATCTGTCTACTTGAGGACCGTGGCAGGTCTGCCTTTAAAAAAAGACTCCTATTAAATCACCTCTTTATGGAATTGCTGTAGCGTCTCTGCAGCCCATGGGCCCCTGGCTGTCAGCACATTGATAAAAGCACAGTAATGAGGTGGTGTGTGTGTGTGTGTGTGTGTGTGTGTGTGTGTGTGTGTGTGTGTGTGTGTGTGTGTGTGTGTGTGTGTGTGCTGTATGCGTAAGTGAGTGAACAATGAGGACCCATCATGACATATGTGAGGATGTGGAGGCTACTTGCCTCCTATAGATCTGTCATCATACATGTATATATAGCTTAGCAATGACATGCACACATACACATCTGCTAAGCTATTAGACCTTGCCAGTCAAGATGCGAGGGTAGGCATAACTGTCCATCTATCTCTAGGTTCGCCCTGTCGCTACCGGTTGCTATCCTATATATCAAGTCCATACTGCAATCTGACCAAAGACTGAGTCCATAAAGAAAGTGAAATGATCAGCATTTATAAAGCAAAATGCTGGCAATACTGAATGCATCTGAAGGCTATGGCATATTCTGGGAATGCATTTCAGCTTGTTCTTCCTCTCACCAGAGACTTTAATTATGGCCCTTAATGCCCAGCTGTCTGGGGCTCCCAAAGAGCCCAAATATCCATTATGGTGAAAATGCTGCCACGCCAAATTCATTTTCTATTTGTGGTTTAGAACTAACAGCTACTCTGCCACAGTTGCAGGGATTGCACAGTGCAAAAATGCGTACAGACACCAATAAAATGAGCCAAACATAGTTTTAACTTCACTGCTCCTACAGAATACCCATGTTCTCTAGTCTTCATTATACACTGCATGGTACAGAGCATTTGACTTCCAGTGCTCTCAGTAGTGGTGAAAATTTGGAACGCACCCATACTGCAAGAGGCTCTATAGGATGCAGAATTCTCACTACATCAATTACACTGAGCAAGGGCACTGCTGGGTGATGACCTGGGATTGTGTGCAGTGCCAATGTAAATGTCAATGGTGCACACACACACACACACACACACACACACACACACACACACACACACACACACACACAAGAGTGCAGAACATACAAGTCTACTGAATCTCTGTCATTATTTCTGCAGAATGTATAATAACTGTACCAGATTACAGTATAGGCCTACTGGCAATTCATTTTTCCTGACAAGAAATGAGAGGGTAATTAAGCTGATGTTTGTTGCAGTATCCCCACAATGTTAATTCAACCATCTGTTCCACAGCGTTCACAATGTTTGTTTTACCCACTACATGTCTCAAATCAATGTTCTTCTCACTTGACCTTTTACAGGATTTTAAAACATATGCTACAATGGCATTTTCAAAATGGTTCTAGGTGTGTAACTGACGTCTGGCTCCTTACAGTAAATCCAGTCAGACACAGAGTCAACCTTTCACTTCAATTATTTCAAACACGAAGGCACTCTGCTTGCTCTAACAGAGCAGACCTCCACCGTATTAAAGAAAGTGACAATAATTCTTGGATCTCTTCCAACATTTAATGGATTCTTCCTCCATACACGCTTCCTTCACCAATTCACCCACTTTCATTTCAAAAATGGCCTGTTATTTTCTGCATTTTTACATCATTTTTCCAATCCTAACAAACTAAATATCAAGCCTGAAAGTATGACTACCTTGTCAGAAATAATTGCCATTATACAGGATTTCCAACTAAAAGTCTTTGGTCACTCATTTGAATGGCAACTGGTGTCTTTTGGCAAATCAGTTGGGACAGTCTTCTGCTTCTTTTTGTCAGAGTCGTTCCATTTGATTTGACCTTTTCAGACGGTTGATGGTTTAAACCCAAAAGGCAGACTCCATACTAATGAATAATATTCTCTCTCAGATAACTGGACTCTTCGTGTCATTGGCCTTGCATAACTCTGCTGGGATTAGCCTACTTGGAAAGTCAATAAAACAAAGGCAATTAAACTTTGTCAGGGACTCTGGGACTTGTGGAAGTCTTTAATTAAACTATGGCTGAGCAAAAGTATTACAGCTTGCCACAGGGCTCTGAAACTCAATAGAATAGGATGTTTTAAAATATTTCTACAAAAAAGCATGGTGAAGGACAGCATACAGCACTAAAACAAGCTTGGGTTGATCATTCAGAGGATCTTTTTTGCTAGAAAAAGCTAGGCCTATATAAAATAAAAAGGTGTTTTATACAGTACAAACAAATGAGAAATTGCATAGGCCTACCTAACAAACTCTTGAGTAGCCTAGCATATTAGCCTATGCAGAGTTGTGTTTACATTCAACATTCAACAGTGCATCATTGACAATCTAAGCCTACCTCCATTCTTCAAATCATTCCAGTATAATGTCCCATCCACCATGGACCATTTTAATACGCCATAGAGGCCTACTAACAGCATTATGATATCTTGACTGCTGCTGGTTTATTTATAACCATTTTGTTTAATATTGCCTAAGTCAAACGGCTGTTTTAGCAATCATCAATAAGATGATTTTCAACAGCTTGAGAAAAGAATCAACCTACACACAGTTTGCCCAGACGCAGTTACAGACGCAGAGATTTCACTTGCCAAAACGGTCAGACAATTTCAGACAATATCGCCATCTCGCGGTGAAGCGTTTAATGCGTTTAATTTTCTGTTTCTGTTTTTTTTTTTTTTTTTTTTTTTTTTTTTTGAATAATGGTAATGCACTTGCAAAATGAGATAATAAGATATTTGACTATGTCTGACAGAAAGACAATTTATTCCGTGAACTAAATATTTGCTGCGAGTCCAGTTGTTGTAGAATTCACACCGATAGGAACTAACGCGCTCGCCATGTTAGTAGGGGAAGATTATTAGTGCGGACTTGTGTTCACAGACTGCCGTTGCGACTCGGGTTTACTGCAGGCAGCAAGTGGAAAGGATTGGTGGAGGGTTGGGTCTCACGGTGTCTATTTAGCAGACTTTTCTGAAGTATGCTAATTTTTCAGCTATTCTGGTATGTCACAATATTTCCACTGCATTAGTGCTTCATGACTAACGTCAAGTAAAAAAAATCGGCTCGCAGTGAATCTGTAAACCGCCGAAGTCTGTGTGAGTTGACCAGCTAACAATGAACCGAGCTAGCTAGTTAAAAAGCTTTCCTACTTAGTTAACGTGTTTGTAAAGCTGGTTTATTATTTTTTTCCACTGCCACGTTATGGTCGTTACTTCCCCAACCGCGTGACTTAGCCTACCGTGTTAAAGGTATTTAGGGAGTAAATGCAAAGCCGAACAAATAAAGTCTACAGTGTAGAAGTCCCCCTTACCTCATTTGGCTTTATGTGCTAATGTGTTATGTCACTGAGCTTTAACTAGAAATGCCCTTAGCGCTAGCTGTGTATCTGTCGTCTGAATGTTCGATACAGCCAGGTTACTTAGCCTACTGTGTGGCTGTATCGCAAATCAGCTTCTCGACAACATTTACAGGCTTGAAACAACAGTGACAGCAAATGTTAAAACTGTAACATTTACTTGCAGGTAATTACAAAAACATGAGTAAAGATTCCCAGATGAGGGCTGTAATCAATCAGAAATTAATTGAGATGGGCGAGAGGGAGAGGTAAGTGATGTTATTTTACTGTCTGGTCATTAAATCAATCCTTACTTGCCACAACAATCACGGTTGTACATCCCCTCCTAGACTGAAGGAATTACTCCGTGCCAAACTCATAGAGTGTGGTTGGAGGGACCAGCTGAAAGCCCATTGTAAAGGTGAGTTTGAATCGGATCAGTGAATGCAATGGTCTTGTTTTTATTTACTAAGTTATGATGATTACAACAATGATGCGTTTACCTGCCTGCCTTTTCCTTACAGAGGTGATCAAGGAGAAAGGTCTGGAGAATGTGACCGTTGAAGACTTAGTAGCTGGAATCACTCCCAAAGGAAGAGGTATTTCTCATTCAAATTCATTCTGTGGTGCGCTGCACTGAATTAGCAGCTTGAAATGAACAAAGATACTGGTAGGCAGAGCTAGGCTACTATAATAGTAACAGAATTGTTTAGGCTTGGTAGCCCCAGATTGCTCTTTACAGCAGCAGGACCAAACAAATATATTTGTTGTATTCAAATCCCATAAAATACTGTAGAATAAAACACAGAAGAACCTTGCATCCTTACAGTAATAGCCTAATGTTTGATATATCACGCAGTCAATATTAGACTGGTATATAATGTCCAATAGAGTCAATAGATATGTTAAAATCATCTAGAAACATACTAACATAATGTTAGCATGTGAGGCCTTACATCCTCAAGATGGATGAAATTCTGAGAAGCTACTGTGTGACAGTTGGTCCAACACTACATTTGTTTTGTCAAATGACACTATATCTGTCCATGACTCTCATAAATTACTCAGGGTTGCACATCTGGGCATTTTAGAAGGAAAAGACAACTACACGAGTGCTTTTTGAGTTCCATCTTGAAATGGGAAATACATGCTTGTTATGACTTACTGTAACTGTGGAGCACCTGACTTAAAACGGCAACAAACATTCTCAGACAGGGAGCAGTACTGTTTTGGAGTAGATTTTAAGTATTTGTTTGAGTTGTCATTATTTAATTATCAATAAACAAAAGCACAAATATACTTTTTTCTTCCTACAGCTTTGGTTCCAGACAGTGTGAAGAAGGAGCTTCTGCAAAGAATAAGAGCTTTTCTGGCACAGCACGCTACATAATAGACATGCTAATGAAGGCGTCACAGACGTAATGTGATCCGCTCATTCTTGTGATTAGTGTATTTTTGTTTTGTTTTTGTACAATTGCTTTCAATTTTGCCATACAAATAAAATTTGGACACTTTTGTACATTTTCTTTTGGGTGGCGTTTGTTCAGAACCCAACACAAGTGTGTTGGATTTGTGACCGTGCCAGGTGTGTTTATGGAGTGACTGCTGTACATGCATTATTTGACCAGGTTAAACATGGGCCCCGGAAGATCAAGCACAACTTGAGACCTACTCTGTATGGCATTGGATTAACATCTTGCATGTGTCCCAAAACCTTTCTGCTCATCAGATGCTCTCTGCCTGGGATGGCTGCATCTGCACACCTGTCAAACATCAGTAGAGGAAATTCGTCACTTTCAACATCTCTGTGACACCCTGGTTTAAGAATATGGCTTGACTGGGAAAGTCATAGAAACTGATGAAAGGGAAGTGCCTGTCATGACATGTCAGAAATATTTGTGACATTCCTATGAAAGATGTGCCTTTAAAGTTATTTTAATATTCAAAGTACCCAGGGGGCAAAGGGGGTTTTGCAGTCATGGGCTGCTGTAAAAGGTTGTTGTACAAAAATGAAATCTATGATG
>JASCQY010110099.1:0-18016 GCA_030264315.1 Sardinella tawilis
CTCTCTCTCTCTCTCTCTCTCTCTCTCTCTCTCTCTCTCTCTCTCTCTCTCTCTCTCTCTCTCTCTCTCTCTCACTCGCTCACACACACACACCTTCACCAATCCCTCCATCTCTCTGTCTGTCTGTCTGTCTCTATCTCTCTCTCACACACACACACACACACACACACCATCTCTTCTCCCTCCACCTCTTTCTCTCTCTTTCCCTCTCTCTGTCTGTCTCTCTTTTTCACACACACACACACACACACATACACACACCATCTCCCTCCATCTCCCTCCATCTCTCTCTCTCCTCTGTGCCTCATCAGAGCTAAACATGTCCAAGTTATCCATCGGAGGCAGCAGCCACAGCCTCGGTCCCTCTGGGGTCCGTAGCAGTGATAGTGTGGCCAGTCGAGTGGTCAGCTGGGCTGTGGGTTTCGAGAAGCTCCTGGAGGATCCAAAAGGGGTGGAGTACTTTACGGTAAGGAGGCTACTACAGAGCCTTCTACTCCAAGTGATTCAGTGCTTTAAGGTTATGGAATCCATGCTTTAGCCAACCAAGCCCTCAATTATCCAGATGGGTTTTTGTAGCTCAGTTGGTCCTGCCCCCATTCCCCAACAAACACCAACAAACTCCAATAAAACACCAACTACTGAGTGGTCAGTTTATGATTGTTGGATGTTAATTTAGCTGTTCTTAAGTCCATCTTTTCAGTCTTCTCTTTCCACAGTCTGGACCAGAAACTTTCTGGAATATTTCAATGACGTGTGTCCAACAACTTCCAACTTTTTTGGAGCTTGTTTGTATTTGTTGAGGCAAAGTAGCAGCAGGTTAACATCAAGATTCAGTGAGATTCTCATGGAGTACACTTAACAAATCTTCACTGTAAAATTTGCTCTTGGTGAATGAACAAGCTTAAATGTATTTATCACAAAAATCACAGGAACCTTTTTGAAGTTGTGGCTTGAAATCCTATGGATGAGGCATGGATGTGTGACGCCATTGTCTGCTGTAGGATCAACCCATTAGTTTACGCTACCAGAAGCTCAGCCTTGGCTAACAGTGACTAACAAGGATGTAATTCTGAGGAAATTCTGGAGATTGTACAACCCTTATGTTACTCATGTCTGTTTGTCCCAGCTCAGCGTTTTGCCCCGACAGTGGTGCAATAGTAGGGTGATTATGGCGATGTGTTTTCAGCCACACATCTTTAATTTATAGCTTATAGCTCCAACACCAACAGTCAGGTCACTGCAAATATCGGAACGTATTGGATGTTTGGTGTTGTTATAAAAATTTTCTCTATTGATTTTTTTGCCTTTCTATTAACTTGGCAGTCTTAGCAGTGTAGAGCTAGGAGTCAGATTTCTGGACATTCTTTCTTAAAGTCTACAAACCAGAACCAAAATCAGAGTGTTGGAGATTGTTGGTGTGGGAGGCGGTGCATGAGCACCTTAGAGCTTACCTCACATGAGTGATTGTGTCCTGCAGGCTTTTCTAAAGTCTGAAGTGAGTGCGGAGAACATCCTGTTTTGGCAAGCCTGTGAGAAGTTCCGCCAGATCCCAGAGAGCCAGGTGAATGAGGTATGGGACTTCAGTGTTCAAAAATAATAAAAACCTGTATGTGAAAAAACCTGTGTGAGAAAGCACAATGCATTCTCTTCAAGCCTTTATATTGAAGACGAACAAATTATATCTGTGTTCTGTATGGTCACTGTAGATTCATATGTACAGTACTGTAGGCTGATGATGGTTGAAATGAGTACGTATTTGGTAGAAAAGTATAGCACAAGCCTGCTGTATGAGCAGGTGGCTTTACTTTTAGAGACTTTGGAAAAATATATTGACCTTTCGGGTTTGTTTGGTGCTCTATTCCACTGCACTGTCTCACTTTAATTTATTAATATATTTATATTACAGACCATATCTTATACAGTATGTTCTGCTGCCATGTGCCATTTTAAAGCATGTTTAAAGCATGTGCTTTAAAGGAAAAAGAAAAGAACAAACATATTACAGACCATATCTGATATCTTATACTGTACAGTAGCCTATGTTCTACAGGAATGTGCCCCATGCTCTGCAGTCTCATCTGTGTCCTCTTGAGCAATAGCCTACAGAACTGGTCACCTTGAGTCATACTGTACGTTCCCATCATCGGTGTACAATGGTCCTGTTCTGAGCAACTGTAAAGCCTGAAAAACAGAACAGCCAGATTCACACAAACACCCATACACACACAAAAAACAAAATAAAATGTCCTTGTCAGTCACATACATCTGCCTCAATCTCAAAGCGCAAAACAGGGCCAGTGCAATCTGGCTTGTGAAAGTTTTGAGTTTGTGCTTCATGTGAGAAACAGTTAGTGGGTTGACCTCGTCAATGATAATGGTGCATCTGTCCCCATGTTTCCTCTTTTCGGCAGCTGAAAAAGGAAGCCCGTTTGATCTACGACACCTATC
This sequence comes from Sardinella tawilis, assembly GCA_030264315.1. Taxonomy (NCBI): domain Eukaryota; kingdom Metazoa; phylum Chordata; class Actinopteri; order Clupeiformes; family Clupeidae; genus Sardinella; species Sardinella tawilis. Next base: position 2,449 of record JASCQY010110099.1, read on the forward strand.
TCTCAGACAGTTCCTTTGACGCTGTAAACATCGATGACACGGCCCGTGTTGACGAGAGTGCCCTAGAGCACCCAACAACAGCCATGTTTCAGAAAGCCCAAGACCAGGTACTTGCATACAAGTCACTTGAAAATAAAAGAACGCAATATGGACACCATTTAACCGCCTCTAACCACTTCTTAACACTTGACTGCCTTTGAAATGATGGCCTTGAACAGAAGTGAGAATGCTGTCTTGCTCCTTGTTCATAGTGTTTTAAGTGTGTGTGTGTGAGCATGTTTCTACATGTGTTGGAATTTCTCTCTTTCTTTCTTTCTCTCTCTTTCAATTCCATTCAATTCAAAGTTGTAGAACATCACATCATTTGCATCTGAGTAGGCTATTAAGAATTTCTCTCTCTTTCTCTCTCTCTCTCTGTCTCTCTTTCTCTCTCTCTTTCTGTCTTTCTCTTTCAGTGTGTGTGCAAACGTGCGTGTCTGTATGCATGTCACTGTGTGTGTGTGTGTGTGTGCGTGTGCGTGTGTGTGTGCATGTGTGACTGCCCTTGTTTTCTGGTGCATTTACCGTCATCGCTCCTTTTTGGTTTCTCTTGTGTCAGATTTTTAAGCTGATGAAGTTTGATAGCTACGCCAGGTTTGTCCGCTCGCCGCTCTACCAGGGCTGCATGGTGGCTTGCGTAGAGGGGAAAGCGTTGCCTTCGTTAGGCATTAATAGCAAAGGCTCCAGGGAGTGTATCACACCAACCACTAACAGAAAGAAGGTAAACACCCAAAGCCCTTGCAGATTATGAGACTAGGATTGTACAATACACTGTATGTCCATGTGTTTGTCTAGGCCTGATAGGGTTTTGTGTCACACGTCCTCTGATATAACATGTATGATACAGCATGATACAGTGTACAGTTATTTCTTTAAACATCTTACCGATTGATTTGTGCTTCATATATTTATATTGCTATTTATTACTGCTTCGAGATTTTTATTTTTCATCTAACCATAATTCCCATTCTTTACTAGCAAAATATTACAGTATTTTTTTCAGGTAGAGACAGACATAGACCTACATACACAGACAGACAGACAGACAGATAGACACAGACAGAGAGACAGTATTTTTCAGGATGTGTTGCCCACTGTGAACAATGTGACTGTGTGTTTAGGAGCTGGACACAAGGCTGAGCTCCTCAGACAGTAAGGCCAACAGGCGGAAGAGGCTGGAGAAGAGAGGGTCATGGGGAGGTACATATAGGGGAAAGTGGGCTTTGAGGATAATGTTCATTTTTATTGCTAAACTCCTACATTCCGCAAATACCACATACAGTACCACAAATACAGACATACATACATAAATACATACATACCACAAATACATACATACATACATAAATACATACATACATACTGTACCACAAATAATCCGGGGCGTATCCATCCTGTTAACCAAGCAAAGTCGATGGTAGGGGTGGGCGATGTATAACGTTTGCGATAATATCACAGTTCTTGTTTTAACGATGACCAAATTTGCAATATCGAGTTTTTGAGTAACTTTACCAAAAAAATGCAAAGCATTAAAACTTCACCAAGCGAGAGCAACAGAAGCCCCTTGCTGTTTCACTGCAGACGCAACACGTCATCACGTGAGCTCTCACAAGCCCTGCAGGCGCTGCAAGACCAGGGAGAAAGAGAGCCGCGCATACAATTTGAGGCGCTCCAAAGCGACGAAATGAACAGTCTTAGCTGTTTGCATGGAAGTGACTTCGATAAGATTCTCATTAGTCAAAAGAATGGCAGTGTCAAAAACCTGTTGCTCTGAAGCACCACAACAAATCACCTCGCACCGTCCATAGTAGAGAGTAGGCTGAGGTGTTGGGAGGTAAACAAATCTCATGCAAGTTTACTTTCTATTTGCAAAACTAGCGGTATTAACGTCAAATTCAGGCCTGTAATTTTCATTATACATGGGTAATATAGCGAACTCAAATTAATAAAGACTCACCAGAGTAATGAATACAAAATAGGCTACTGTACATTATTATACATAGGCCTAATACATTTAAATTTTCAATAGGACTTACAGGCTTATAGGCTAGATATGCTATAGCCTACTAGTTAACGTCTTGAACTGATCATAGCGCTATCCTCCTGGTATGAAAAAAAAGAAACAGTGCTGTGGAGTGACACACGCACTACCTTTTACCCCCCGCTATGTGCACTCAATACGTGCAGTGCACTCTGGTTCAACTTCAAGAACTGTTTTCCTCATACATTGTGCCCCTTGATATGCTTTGTAAGACAGACACGGTATAAGGAGGCTTTTAACTAATTTTAAACCATTTTTAAAGGATATCGTCAGATTATCATTATCGCCAAAATCCCCCAAAATATCGAGATATTATTTTTTGCCCATATCGCCCACCCCTAGTCGATGGTTATGCTTGTTTACTACTTTCTTTACGGTAACATTAAATTAAGTGCATCACCTAACCATCCTCTTGGAATAACCCCCTTAGATGTCAACGTCAGTTTTGTGTAGGTTGTTTTGGAAAAATGGTCTTTGCATTTTGCATTTTATGTATTTAATATTCCATCAACCCAATTTGCTTGTATTTTACTTTTTCAACTCCAGCAGATGTATCCTTTCAGCGTGTTGGTATAACCCGGAACGAATCTCAGATCTCCGTGAAGTCCACCAGTAGTGTGGAGCTGGGCTACATGCACAGTAGATCAGAGGTGAGATGGCCTCCTCATGTACTCATGTGTGAAAGCCACCCAGTTGCGCTAGTGTGTGAATCTGGGACCCTAGGGTTTTAGCTCACTCACTAGCGCACTGGACTCCCAGTCCATGGTGTTACTGAGTCGCCGGTTCGAGCCTGGGCTGGACCGTGCAGGACAATGCAGGTTACACCCGCTTATACCACAGCTTGCACTGTTGCTATGTCTGCACTACGTTTTTTTCTTAACAAAGTACACGCTTTGATAGCTAACACAGTCTCATTTGCAGAACTACTTCTTTCCGCCACACTTTGTCTCAATCAAAACTTACCAGCATAAACTGACGTTACTAGTTCTAAATGGCTGGTTTCTATGATCAAGAGCAGGTTGTTAGTATGTAAATATCCTTCAAAAAGTAAAGCTATGCTACTTCCTCAGATATTTTTCATGATCTTTGATTGTTTTATTTTCTTTTCTATGTTGATGTCAAGAATGGACGTGCCACTCTCTGGGATGCTGATCTGTTTTCGGCTGGTGGATCGGGGCAGGCGGAAAAGTACTGCTATGTGCACCTCCCTGATGGCACAGGCAGCCTGGTGCCCACCAAGCCAGGCTACCCGCTCCGGGACATGTTGGGTGGACTCTGTGACAAGCGAGGGTTCCCTCTCAAAGATGTAATCATCTACCTGCACGGCAATGACAAGGTCAGCTGGCACTATGCTTGTGTCTAGTTCTAAATGGAGAGTTTTGGTCCTAGATTATGATTGGTTGAATCACGTTTGATGCCGTTGTAAAGTCCCTTGTATACCATGGCTCAGACCGCCTTTATAGAATGATAATGCTTCACCATTCACAAGTTACAGCTAAGGGGGTTTTAAAGGCACTCCATTATGAGTTGGGATTAACAACTCCCCTTAGCAAAGCTAAATCCAGCATAGCCCATAGCCTCAATGTACAAGCATAGATACTGTACTTGGGCTTTATTTTAGGGTAGGCCCGTCCCTTACATTGAAAAGTCCTGAAACATTCTGAACTGTACTTTTCAATTTTGTTTGATGAATTTCAGTCACTGTTAGCCTGGGCTTGCCCATACTTCCTGTGACACTGCACAAAATTTAGTGTTCAAGTCAGTATGGCCAAGCTGCCTATTTAATGCATTTCCTGTCCCAGAATTTCAGGCACTAATGAGAAGTGAACTTTTACTTCAAGGTGAAGGAGGCGGGCTAAACAAGTAGTAACTGTAGTCACTACAACTAGTCATGCTTATTTAAAACCAGTGTGAATTGATCAATAATGTAATCAAATCAACAGATTTAATTTCTTTAGAAATAATAAATGCTAATGTGTGTAAGAATTGATTGTTTGAGAAACATGCCTAGAAAGGTAAACATCTTTAGGTAAGGTGTACCTTTAAAGGCTACTTAAAGCATAGGTTCGGTTTTTAACTCTTAAAGCCTTGTTTTCAGATAGTTTTTGATAAATACAATGGGTAAGATTTTGATTTAAGGTTTAGATTTTGAAACATAATGCTATTACGAGAATTTTCATTTGTTGCTGTTGCTCCCCCGCCACCTTCAGAATGGCAGGTATGTGCACTCTCGGAATAGCACCTTAAATGCATTAACATTCGTTTATAAAGACGTGAAACTTACGGATTGGTCATTAATGTTCACTGATGTGCTGACATAAACATCGCTGCAAACTGCATGGCTTCCGATAGGTTTTTGACCATTTATTCTCAATTTATTTATATTTATTCTCTATTTTCACACACGTATCCATCCGCCTAAGAGTAGTAGCAGTAAAAGTAATGAAAGAAGTCACGGTTCGTGATGATTTTTGTCAGTGCATCCGAGAACATTCACTAGCCTGATGTATCAGCCGCTGGGGCAACCAAAGCAAACGAAAGCGATTCGTTAGTTTCCTGACTATATGGTGGAAGCAAATGAAATTGTCTGGAACCAAACAAATGCATTTTTAGGAGCAATTTGGGAAGTGCACATTGCTGCCATTTTGAAGACTGCAGCAAAACCCCCAAATTCTCCTAACAGAGGCATGTATCAAAATTAAAATCTTAACGATTGTATTTAATGTATGTAATCAGAAGCGATCTGAAAACAAGGTTTTAAGTGGTTTAAACCGGACCTATCCTTCAATGCAGTAAGCGACATAATATAATACGATGGCAGTAACTCTGGTTGTGTGTGTGTGTGTGTGAGAGAGAGATGGGGGGGGGGGGTGTTTGTGTGTGTTTGCATGTAAACCTCCCTACCCCCCACCACCCCATTTTCCACTGAACATTTTTATTACTTGCCGAGGGCTCTAATATTTTCTTGTTGCCATAGCAACCCCTGTCGCTGGAACAGGACAGCTCTGTGCTGAGTGATCAGCAGGTGTCTCTGGAAGTCCGGGTGACACTTGCGTAAGTGCGCTCCTTACACACACACTCTCTCTCACACACACACTCACACTCTCTCTCACACACACACACACATGCACAAGCATCATCTTTGTGTGAAACTAACATCATGTTGTGTGTTGTTGTGTATGTTACCAGGGTAGAGGTGAAGTTCACTGGTAAAACCATAGGCATCGTCGCAAAGTCCAGTAAGACTTTACGAGATGCTCTCGCCTCTCTGTTACTGAAGCATGATGTACACCCACAGGATGCTCTTGTCACTATGGTGAGAGACTGTGTGTGTGTGTGTGTGTGTGTGTGTGAGAGGGAGAGGGAGAGATTTGTCATTTTGTGTCATTTGAATGCATGATTGTGCCTCTTAAGGAAATTGCCATTGCCTGCCATGAATTACTGTAGAAAGAGTATTTGTAATGAGCGGAGTAGTGGGATTAAATTATATCAAATGTCCTCTGCTAATCTCTGTCAAAATGTCTGGTGAATTAGACGTTGTAAAGGTTGTTCTCTATTCTAATTTTTTTTCTTTATCCCTCCCTTTATCCTAGAGTGGATCACAGCAACCGCTGAAACTGAGCACCAGTGTTTTCCGTCTGGCCAACAAGACGATATGTCTCGACCGGGGCAAAGGTGAGAAGACTCTTTGCATTGCAACCATACAAGAACTGTTCCATTTATATTTGGCCTTTTCTTTTGTCTTTTCTTTTCTTCTTGTTTTGGTCCCATGGTGACCTCTAGTTCAAGTGAATGAAATGGCATTAAAAGGCTCTGTTGAGCTAGGCACTGGGGCCTTATCTCGCCCTCGCTGGCCATGGAGCTGTGTGTGCCTCAGTCCCTCTCCTCCAGAGCCTGTCTCAGTGCATTTGGGTTGTTGTTGTGCTCTGTCACTATGAGTTCAGTGCTCGGGGAGCTGCACTCACCACGCTGTGACAAACCTCCACTTCGCTTCGGATCAGACCCGAAGCACTCTGAGCTACTGCCAGCCGGGCCCGAGCGTGGAGTCCACTTGTGCTCTCAGCTCTGAGAGGGAACACCAAGTCAAAGCCCTCTTTGTCCACTAGTGGTTGAGGGATTTGGTTCCATGCGGAACGCATTGTTTCATATGTACTTTTTGTGTGTGTGTGTGTGTGTGTGTGTGTGTGTGTGTGTGTGTGTGTGTGTGTGTGTGTGTGTGTGTTGTTTAGGGGATGTGGAGGGCCAGCGGTATCCACAGGATGTCAGCCAGAAAGCCTCTGCAAGACCAAGAAAGCCTTATGACATGGATGGTGAGACATAGAATGTGATGTTTTTGATGAAGATCTGTGATATTCTTTTCAGTCTCTCTTTGAGTCTCTTTTTTTCCTTTTTCTTCATCCTTCTATTCTTCTACTCCTCCCCCACCTCCACCATCACTCTATCTCCGCCATCACTGCTCAGCCGTTCTCGCTGTTTCTCCCATACTGTACCAACGTTCAATGTCTATTTAAATCTCTCTTTTCTCACACTTTCTTCCCTTCAGAGACAGAGAGACAGAGAGACAGAGAGAGAGAGATGTTGGAATGAAGTCCAATGATGACTAACTTCACTTGTTCATCCTTCCCCAGGTCTGCTGGAGATGTTGTCTCGTGCTCAGAGTAATCGCGTGGAAGACCAGCGGGGGCTGCTGAGGAAGGAGCATCTGGTGCTGCCACAGTTCCTGCAGGTGTCTGAGGAGCTGGAGGGGTCCCCAGAGGATCCCAGCCTAACGCCAGAGGCCCAAGGAGAAACAGGCTCTGGCCTGGCTGGACAAGGGGGTGGGGGAGAGGACTTTGGGCCTGCTGCAGATACTCCTCAGTCCACCGCAGACTCTTCAGGGTCACCTAAGTCTTAATGAAAGCACGAGGTGTGTGTGTGTGTGTGTGTGTGTGTGTGTGTGTGAGCGTGCATGCACATGGAGGTAGGGGCTCATGTTTTATGGGATAAAATGCGGGAGGGGCTTGCTATCAATCTACACTGTGATCACCTTGCTCTAACTTAACTCTTTAAATGAAATGAATACGGACAATATTTATATGCGAATGGAATGTCTTCGATATGCAGAACAATGTCGTAAAGTATTTTCCACAATGATATTTATTGTCTTTTCTACATGCTGTACAGTTGCATTTAAGGAGGCATAGTATTTATTTTGAATATATTTGATGGATTATCTTCACTACCAGGTTTATCTTGTAAAAAATGAATTTATACAGCTGGTTGTTATACTTTTCCCTTCCAGAAAATGTCTATAATTGTTTCTTTGATTTGTGTGTGTGTGTGTGTGTGTTTGAGAGAGAGAGAGAGAGTGAGAGAGAGAGTGAGTGAGTGAGTGTGTGTCTGTATGTGTGTGTGTAATGGGAGCCTAATTCCTGACACACAGTGATGTATGTGTGTGAGAGAGAGAGTTAGATTTTAAATGTATTTCATCACAATTCCCTACCATGTCCTGTACTTTGTCATGTTCAGTGGCTCAGCGGTACTTTATCTGACAGAGTTGGTTATAGAGACCTTATGTCTGTGTGTGGTTGCTATGGGATAGTGGTAACTTCATCTAATGCTTGTGTTGAAAAGTGTGACACTTTTTAAAAACTATTGCTTTAATACCGAACTATAACATTGCCATTGTCACTTGGTTAAGATTTGATGTGTTTTTGATGTGTGCACAGATACAGTATTTCGCATAATTTATGATGAAAGCCTTAACATCTCTAATGCCATCTCTGAGCAGATTTACCATGGAACTGCTACTGTCCCCACGAATGGAACATGCAACAGAAATTGGGCTGACTAATAAAAAAAAAGCACGTAATTATCCTGCTTGTAGTGTTGTGTGTTGGTCCTCCTCTGGCTCCTCTGTCGCAAGTCAGTGATGTCATAAAGAGGTGACCATCCTTGAGTCAACTAAAGACATGTCATCTTTTCTTGAAAATGATTGGGCACTCGGTGGATATGGGATGCAATGATGCATAGGTGATACTGATGTACCAGATAATATGTTTTGGTTACCCAGAAAGGATCTTTTCTGTGTGTGTATTTGTGTGTGTATTTGTGTGTGTGTGTGTGTGTGTGTGTGTGTGTGTGTGTTTTCTTCCTCTGCAGTCTGCACCAAAAGTTCGTTATGTATAGGACAATTATAGCCATTTTATCCACTGATCAATTACTGTAATGAGGAGTAATTAATAATGGAGTAAGAAAAAGAATGGCTGGTAATGGCAGAGCGGGGTTGCCTTGTTGAAAGACCTGATTTTGGAGAGTCCGTCTCAACCTGTGAGATATAGAGCCTTGGCCTGTCCATTTGTCAGTTCTCCCTATCTCCCTTTCAGTGCACATGAAACAGGCTCTAGACTGATTGATTGGTGATTGGTCACAAATAATCCCTTGTTTATGCCAGTGCCATAGGTATTTGTCACTCCAATTACAGCCCAGGAGGAGGGAGACTGTGTGTGTGTGTGTCTGTGTGTGTCTGTGTGTGTCTGTGTGTGTGTGTGGGTGTGTGTGTGAGCATGAGCATGTAACAGAAGGTGATGGAGAGCTAAGAGAGTTTTGTGTGTGTGTGTGTGTGTGTGTAAGCAGGTTTTTGGCAGGATAGACTGATGTCTGCATCTGTGGGTGTGTCACGGCTGTAAATTTATGAATGGACAGACGTTGTGTGGTACGTGTGGCCGTGTATGTGACAGCGAGACCGAGAGAGAGAGGGAGGGAGGGGTGGGGGTGAGGGAGGACTCGGTGCCGGGGAGAACGAGCGAGAGAGAGAGAGAGCGACAGAGGAAGACAGCACACACCAGCCGCTCATCACCATCATAGCAGAGCAGAGAAGAGAGAGGACGGGGCAGAAGAACAAGGTAAGTCCCACCTCGCGTTTCCTTCCTTGTGCATCTGTGTGTACGCTTGCATTCACAGGCATTCTGGGGCTCATATTTTTGCCAGCCTCACAATTGCCAGTTGGTGCGTGCTGACGTGCCTAAGTGCGCCTAGGAGAACAAATGGCAGTTTTCTGCACCAAAGATGCTGAGTGGGGACCAGTGAGGCTGTGTTATTTACTGTTTATGTTGCTACAGGGATCTGAACCAGGCAAAAGGCAAAGGCTTGTCCCCACCCATGTAGTTGCTTGCAGTCGGAGACGATGAGACACCACACTGAATGCAGTGGGGGAAAAAAAGAACTAACACTGTCAGCACATAGAGCTGTGGGAGTCCCTTCTCCAGTCCTGCCTGGTGCCTGGTGCTTTGTCCTTGCAGTGCCTTCACCTGCTGTGAAGGCTTACCTGTCCATCATCCTGGGTCTAGTCGTTGTCCTGTCAGGAGCGACTCTACTGAGAGTATGGTGAGGAGTGGACGCTGAACACTGACATACAGTAGTGTCAAAGGATTTTGCTGTCTGGACAAGAGTTGCCGTTGTCACGCTTGTACAGTAGTATGTGGCTATGTGAATGCTGTGTGCTCAACTTGGTTACTAAATAAAAACCTTTTTTTATTTGTTTATTTGTTTTAGGAATACATATATGCATTATGAACTGTTCCCTAGGTTGCACATTGCATTCTGAACAGTGGATGGAAAAGGCAATAGGCACGTGGTTACGTGACTAGGCAGACCCACAGGCCTATGTGCACTTTTTGGCAGCTTCTCTTTGCAAGTACAGTCTAATGCCTAATCTGTCCTCCTTAACTGCACTTCAAGAGGCAGTTCTGCCGAGTCTTGTCCCTACCCATGGAGGCATTTTAGTGGAATTGATTGCTTCAGAGTTTTGGATGGGGTATGAGCATAACAGTTGGGGGCTTTCCAAGCTTGCCAGTGTGGGTGAGAGAAGCCAGTGCACTGAGTCACTCTATTGATTGGACTGATGACTGATACCCACAAGGTGTGATTGACACTATCATAGCCATCCACGCCTACGTATATCCGTTGGAAATTTATAAGGCACTGACACCGTGGGATCTGTCATAGCAATACTATGTATTTTAAATGAAAGAAAAACTAACGCCAAATACCAAAGGTTTTTTCAGGTGCTGGTCACAGGCTAATCTTACTTAGAAGTTGATTGATGGATAATGGCATCGGAACATCAGTGTGCAGTCTCTATCGACTTCCATAGCAATACTATGTAACAATTCACCACTACTTGAGGTGTCCTTTCTACCATCATCTACAGACTAATGTGGATGGCATATACTCTAGCCATATGATGGGCACATAAACACAAATGTTATTCTCACCAGCCAATCAGGATACAGTATGTACTCTGCCGTTCAAGGTGCAGGGTAGGAAACCACTACAAAATGAATGAAAAGATTTATAGTATGACATTGTTGACTGTACAGTCATCAAACACCAGTTATCATGTTCTAGCAGTATCAATACAGCCCTGGGGAGGGATTGGAAGTTGCCTTTTAGGTATAGCTAGTCCACTCGCCGGGGGGGGGGGGGGGGGGTCTGAGACACAAAGGGCCGGGGCCCAGTGGGGTCTTCCACCCATTGGTGCTCAGATGGGGCCGTCCTGCTGCCTAATATGGGGCCATCTTGGGATGCAGATGTCACCAGAGTAGATCTTGTAGTCTGGCCTTGGTGCTCCCTAGAAATGGAAGCCATGTACTGTAGGCTATTCATGAGCCAAGAGCCTAATGCCCTGTGCCATGGTGCTCCTACTGTATGATAATCAACTTGGCACATTATGTACTCCGTTACCAAATGGGTCATCGCTCTTATCGCCCCTATGCTGTAATCATATGAGGAGCGATGAAGTGATAGAGAAAGGTGGAGAAGGATAAGAGAAGCAACAGGACATGTTTGAGGAAGTAACGGCAGGTGCCAAATGGCATATTCTGGTATAATGCGCTGTTCCCGTGACCAGATTCTTGGTCAATATGGTCAGGCTTTCCTCTTGATCAGGATGTTGATAGTGATGGTAGACAAGTGAGTTAAGCAAAGACTCTATTGCTCATTCAGCTGAGAGATTCCCTTTGCTGAGACTGGGGCTGAGACTTGTGCAAGAAGGGAATGTTGTGTAAGAAAAGAACGGGAAGGGAGGTTATATCACAGGGAGTCACAGGGTGACACTTGATAATTACTCCACTGATGTGTGTGTGTGTGTGTGTGTGTGTGTCTGATTTTAAACACTAATATTTCATGCATTTGTGATTCTGCTAAAAGCTTGATGGGCCCATTTCTACTGTATTTTGTGTGTGGCGGAGTAGTGCTGTACTGGTTTGGGGACGGGGGATGGGGGGTCTGAGACACAAAGGGCCTGGGCCCAGTGAGGTCTCCCAGGCATTGGTGCTCAGATGGGGCCGTCCTGCTGCCTAATGTGGGGCCATCTTGGGATGCAGACGTCTCCAGAGTAGATTATGTTGTCTGGCCCGTGTTTGGCCCAGACATTGGCCAAAAGCTTTCAGGATTAGGCTCCATTTTGAAGTGCACAAACATAGAGAAAGAACACACACCCACATATAACAGTGCTGTCCAGAGGAACTCTGCAAATGCAGATTGACAAGATGCACACTCTTCAGTGTTTTTTTTATATTTATTTAATCAATGTTTTTAGCAAGTGGCCTTCACTGATGAATGGACAGAGAGAAAGCAGTGTGTGGCAGCTCCATCTTTATCCAGAATCTGCAACACTCTTTGAGTTACTGTAAACACTGTTTTAACATGATTTAAAAGCGCTGTTTGGTTGAAACCGAGTTGAACGATTGAAAGACATTGAATAAAAACTCCTTAATTAAGCCCAGTGTCGGACTAAATTGCTTTTCAGATTGACATTTAGACATCCACATCTATGGTCTATTGGAGTTTTTAATCTGTATAATCTGATAGTGAAATGATGCAGACAAAGTAGCCCATGCGATCCTATCCTTGCATGGGAGATCAGGAGGTGCCTGCTCTCACATTTACAGTACAGTACACAGGCCTTTCTATGAGCAGAATTGGAGGCTGTTGAGTTCATTGTTAAATATCCACACAAATGGAGATAAATTAAGTGTGCTGGTTATCATTTGCATGTGAGAGGGAAGGGGCGGGGTGGGGTGGGTTGGGGTTGGGGTGTCTGTTCTGCTGTGGCCGGGGTATCCAGCATGTCCTGATCTGCCACCTTGGTTGGTTGTTGCACTCATTCATGTGGATGAATTGCTGGGAAGTGCTTTTTCCCAAGCCAAGGGGAGCTCTCTCTCTCTTTCTCTCTCTCTCTCTCTTGTCAGCCAGCACTGTCCCGCAGTGGAACAAAGAGATGCACATCTCTCCATTCCTTCCTAGTGGACAAAAAGAGAGAAAAAAGAAATGAATAAAATAAACAAAAAAAAAACCTGGGTGATTTCTAAGGATGCTGTGCTCTAACTGTCCTTGAGTCAGGCTTTGAGTTGCTTTTAGTTCAGTCAAGCAGAACCTATGAAGCCTTATCTGGGCAGAATCAACTGGTAGTGTTATAAAAGAAGCCCCACTGTGCTCAGTTATATGGCTCAGGTTCAGTTATGTCATATCTGATTCAAAACGTATCATGTGAATAACCCCAGTTAACTACCACAAAACTATATTTACAGTCTACTCTATATTTGTCTCCCACATAGTTTGCCTTAAGCGAAAAAAAAAATCAGTTTCGTTTTAACATTATTCTTGGTGATATTAGTAATAAATACTTGTTTCTGATAAGTGTGTGTGTGTGTGTGTGTGTGTGTGTGTGTGAGTGTGTGTGTGTGTGTGTGTGTGTGTGTGTGTGTTTGTGTGTGTGTGTGTGTGTGTGTGTGTGTGTGTGTGTGTGGGTGGGTGACAGAGAGAGAGAGAGAGAGAGAGAGAGAGAGAAAATAAATGTGAGTGAGTGAGTGTGTGTATACCAGTGAATAGATTGTCAACTTCACTTATCTCTTTTGGGTTTCCCAAGTGTTTCCATGGTGACATGATCTCTATGTGTTTGTCCTCTGGGCAGAGCATCCTGCTATGCCATGTGATGCCATGTTCCTTGCCACCCGTGCAGCTCCTGCCAGGCCGCCTCAGAATAGATTAGAGACCAGGCCAGGCACAGACCCTGCCAAATCCTCCAAAAAATCATACTGTTAAATGGTACTGTCAGCTTTAGTCAAAATGTTACAGTCTCATTTTATAAACTGTTATTTAGAGTGAAAATCGTTATTATGGTACAGAATATATGTGTGTGTGTGTGTGTGTGTGTGTGTGTGTGTGTGTGTGTGTGTGTGTGTGTGTGTGATCTTTCCCAAATACTGGTCTTTACCTCCTATGCATACCCCATACAGTAATAATGGCATAGTATCTGAATGTGTTTGAGATTTTGTATAGTAGGTAGGTTAGATTTGGGAGTGTGGATGGAATGGAGCTTTAGTCTTACCCCATGCCCGTGCTGATGCATATTGCATGGCTAGACTGCTGGCAGCAGGTGTTTGTCAGAGGAGGTGGGAGGGCAGACGCTTATGGTGGACTAGAAGGCCAAGATTGATGACATCACTGCTAATCTGCAGGGTTCCCCAGAGGGGATTCTTCCACATCAGTAAACGTGGGCCTCATCCCCAAGATAGCATCACAGATCTCAGGGCAAGAAAAAGCAGAGACAGTTGATGAAAGGAGCTAAATATATTTTGCTTATTTTGCTTGTCAGTATTAGCTCAATATATGTTGAATGATATTTAGTGGTTTATCTCGACAGTTTCTCGGTCATCATGTTGGACTCTGGTATAGTTACACTTCATGACGATAATCAATATTCAAGCAGTACATGGAGTAATGTTGCTTAATAAGGATATTGAGCATTACTACATAGATCAAAACTGCCATCTAGTGGTCAGTTGTGCAAATTACCACAAGACCAGTGCCTCCTTTCTAATGTGTTCCTTTTTTTCTCAAACCAGAGCAAGACCAGAGCACTGAGAGTCTCCCCACTCATCTCCCAGTAAGCCTCGGAGCATCATCATCAAACACTCCAGCTCAGCCATGGAACAGAAGGTATTCCAAATCAAGCTTCACATCTCAAAACTTAGCCATGGCCATTTTATAGGGGCCGCATTAAACAGGGTCTGTCTCTCTGTCTGTCTGCCTGCCTTCATCTCCCCCTCTCCAGTCCACCTCTCCCCAGAGACATCCTGTGAAGAGCAGATCCAAGTCTACAGAGGAGATCCAACAAGCCAAGAAGGTAAACAACATCCAGCAACTAGCAAAGACAGACAGGCCTATGCTGCTGGGCTGTTATTATACAGATGCACAGAGAGACAGGACTCTCCTACTGTATGCTGCTGTGCTCGTATTACACAGATGCACAGAATCATGCTGTCAGGGACAAAATAGACAGCTGTGGTTTTTGTAATGATTTTGGTCAGCTCTCATAAACTGTTCTGACATTGGAAATGCTCAGGGTTATGACATTTCAAGGCTAATGGTGGGTAAATAGCATGGATCTTATGCAATGCCTATACGCACTCACACTCACAGTCAAAACTCAAAATACTGTAGGTTTATTGCCAAGCACGGTAGGTTTCCACATACCAGAACTTTCTCTCGGTTATTTAATATAAAAAAATAAATAAAAAAGAGTAAAAAGGCTATTATGTAATGGCTTGTGCTGAAAGTCTTGTGTGTGTTTTACCCGGGATCTTTCATTTTATTCGGTCAGGCCTTTCACACTCCTCAGAAGTCTCTTCCAGGCCGATCAGACTTGGAAAAAGTAAAGGTGAGAGTTTGGACCTGAGTACCATCTCAATAAATAAGTAAACAAACAAACAAACAAATAAATAAAGCTTTCAGCCCCCAAAGAGAAACAGAACACTTGGTGAAAACAGACTTCTGTAAATTGGAGCGGTCTAAAGATTGGTTGATAAAAAATGTATGATGTTGACTGGGTTGTTTGTATCTGTGTGATTTTAGGAAGGTCCAGAGGGGTCAGAGACTCCATCCTCATCCACGGAGGAGTTCAAGTGATGAGCACAGCATGAGGGCTAAACCAGGAAGCACACACATATTTCCTATCTTTCCCACTCCACACACATACTCAGCACACAGTACATTACCAATTAGAGGATGTTAATGCTTTGCAATGAATGAATGAATGAATGAATGAATTTCTGTTGTGATGGAGGGTACGCTAGTTGGGAAGTTGAAGATTAAAATCCCCTTCCATGGAACATCTGCACATTAATGTATTGCCATGCTATGCTGAGTGGCATATGCAGCTGAATGTCCATTCATAATAAAGTAGTGATGGTAAGATTGGTGCCTTTTCTCTTCATCTCCATTGAAATTCTCGATCCTTCAACAGCTACCAGCATTAGATCAGCAGAGTTGAATGTGGGCGGCCGACCTCTTTAGTGTTCCTTATTGAACAGTTAAATATTTGGCAAAATTTATCATGGAATTGTCACATTGAGATTATCACAGCCAGCCAGGCGTCCGTTTCCCAAAAGCATAGTTGCTAACTATGTAAGTTACTATGTTGGTTGCAATGCAATTTCCCATTGC
>JASCQY010110116.1:4793-14861 GCA_030264315.1 Sardinella tawilis
GTGGTGGTGTGTCATTCAAAGAGAGAGAGAGAGAGAGAGAGAGAGAGAGAGAGAGAGAGAGAGAGAAGAACAGTGGGATACTGCTCCAATTCAGATACTTTTGAAGCTGATGCCCCCGAAAACAAAACTACAACTTTTGTTATTTTTAAATGGCACAGTCGAGCAGACGGCGCAAGCACTTGGGGATGAAGTGGTCCACGGTCCAGGACAGGACAGGTTGTCCGCCGCTGCTGTTCTGTCTTTTGGGGATATGTTTCCCTATGCCATGGTTGCTAACTAAATTAGCAACTTTGTTGTTTGCAATGTACTTGCTGATTTTTCAACTATGGTTTTCGGAAGTATGGTCCTGTTTTTGTACAAGTTGACCACTGACCACTGATCCTTGATTAGGGATGACAACTGCGCCTTTAGTTTATGGTGTTTTGTTTCAGAAAGTTCCAGAAATACATGTCTGTCTGTGTGTGTGTGTGTGTGTGTGTGTCTGGTGGGTGGTAGGTGTTGGATTTGAGATAACCCATGCTGTGTCATTGTTTTCCAAGAGGCTATCCCCAGCAGATCAGTTTCTTAGTTTCCTGGTTTCTTGGAACCCATTGTTCATGCTCTAAATCGCGCGCACACACACATACACACACACACACAAAGAAACATAGTATCACAAATGTATATTATACTATAGTGTAGTCACAAATCCAACATCATTACACACAATGTTTTTTTTTGTAACATTGAAGCTTTAGGTTTATAATTAGCAGAAAGTGTACCAGTACTTTGGTTTAGGTAAGTCTGTTTAATGTTGTGTCATGCTACAGTACTTGTCTGTCTACCTGTCATTTTGCCAGTTCACCTGACTGCCTTTCTGTCCGTCTGTCTATAGTTTCTGTCTGTCTTCCTGACTTAACTGTCTGCATGTGTGTCTCTCTCTCTCTGCCACTCTTTCTCTCTGCCTCTCTCTCTTTCTCTTTCTCTTTCTCTCACTCTCTCTCCTTCTCCCTGCCCCTGTCTATAGTGTCTATCTGTCTCTACAGACAACTGTCTGCATGTGTCTGTCTCTCTGTACCACAAACACATACACACACACACACACACACACACACTCTCTCTCTCTCTCTCCCTCTCTCCCTCTCCCTCTGTTTCTCTCTCTCTTTCTCTCTCTCCGTCTCCCTGTGCCTGTGTGTGCCTGCGTGCATGCGGTAATCTTGTTGGCCGGGCGGGAGCGGCGAGCCCAGGAGGGTTTAGTGGAGGATAAGGTCATGAGATCAGTTACAGTCGGGTGGCTGCACCTCCGGGGACAAAGCAACGCCTCTGCCTTCGCTGCCTGCGCCCTCGTTTCCTCCCACCGCAGGATGCTGACTCTCTGTTTCACTTATTGCACTCCCACTGACCTCTGTATCCCTCGCTCTCTCTCTCCCCTTCCATCCATCTCTCCCTCCCTCCCGCCATCTCTCTCCTTCAATCTCCTCAATCTTTCCTTCTCCCTCCCCTCATGTCTCTCTCTCCCTCTCTCCCTTTCTGCCTCCATCTCTCGCTCTCTCTCTCCCCCTCCATCTCACCCTCCCCCTCTCTCTCTCTGTCTCACTGTATGTCCTTTTCTTTCTCCCTCATTCCCCTGTTATTTCCTGGAGAGAGATTGAGAGACAGAGTGGGTAAAGCAGATGGAGAGAGAGAGAGAGAAAGAAAGGGGAGAGTGAATGGATAAACAAAGAGTGAGAGAGGGATGGAGAGAGAGATTGAAATGAAAAGGGAAGAGAAAAAGAGTGAATGAATCAGAGAGATGGGGGGATAGAGAGAAAGGGAGAAATGGAAAGAGAGAATGAGAAATTTCCCCCCCCATTAATCTTAATAGAGATTAAAGGCAGATTTTCTGGTACATGGAACACTGGGCCGGGTGAAATCTCCCCTGGTGTTCTGTCACTGCTAAGGTATTTTTATGGGATTGTTTTGATACAAATGCTTTTAATTAGCTAGTCAATGTCATTGAGGGCAGCTGTGGGGCACAGCTAAGGCGCACGCTGTATTCTCCATTACCTATGATTCATCAGCCCTTTCAGTCTAATCATTTCACACATTAGCCCGACAAGGATGAAGCATCTCCTCGTGGTAAATGTGATTCTGTTGATGAATGCTGTATTGATTTTGTTTATTATTTTTTTCCCCCCTTGGTCTGCTGTACCTTTGGCACCGGCTCATCTGAGTGTCAGGAATGTAATTACCCACAATTCACCTGCCAGTGACTATATTTCATCTTTTCATTATTTCTCTCTCCGTCTCTCTCTCATCTGATGTTCCACTGGGCCATGTCTGGACAGTCAGACCAACTATAATTTAATTACCTGCTTCAGAAACATGAAAAGACCCACCCGGCGTAACCTCTATCAGCTGAGGTGAAGCCATTCAGATTGTCCACCTGTTTTAGACACCTGTGGAGTGCTACAGTACCCGTCACATTCTCAAGAGGTTTTTTTTTTTTTTTTAAGGATATAAATGTATGATCCCCATGAAGAGTTGCTCTCTAATGGTTGTTTCAGACTACTCAATTTCAGCCCGATTTTGCTCGTCACAGACAAATTTCCTGGATCGTACACAATTTTCAAAAGTCTGCAACCAGATGAGGTCTTGTAATGTGACATGGTAGTGATCTGCGATTTTTTTCATCTGCGACATTCGAAAACCCATCAGCGAAAAGTTTGGCATGTCAGAATTTTTGGGAAAATCGCAACGACCTGTTGAATGTTGACATCAAGTTGACAGCAAAGATTCTAGAATTTTTGGTTGACAGTGAGGGAATCTTGTTGTGTGGCCAGTTGTCCGATCGAGACCACAGCGTTCTGTGATGGCATAGTGCGACATTAAATCGTGAGAGAATTACGGAGAATCGTGTAGTCTGAACCAGCCATAATGCCTCCTCTCAATGTTGCATATCGCTACAGACCTACGGTTAGGCTTTGGTTTTCTCAACTAGATTTCTTGGTGTCCAGTTGGTGGAAAGAAGTTGAAGGCAGACCTCAAGTTAAAAACCGAGTGCCTGCACACCACGAAGTAATATATGTCTAGTCTCCAGAGTCTTTGCACCAAGTTTGGCGAAGTAGAAGTGTTTGGTCCATCGGGCTAAATTCTAGCCTGTTGCATCAAACACTTTCACATCATTTTACTTTGTACAAAATGTCTGAAACATTTCCATTGGCATACCTTTGCTTTTTGGTGGACAGGTACTTTCTACTTTAACCAGTCACAACATCCTGGTCCTGCCAGCACTGTGTTCCTATGCTAGATATGCAACTCGGCACCTGGCCACTCTATGCAACAATGGCCACTGTTGTCAGTTAAAGGGGAGATACTCGAGGTTAAAGGAAAATATCCTGTAAGAGTCAATCCATAGCCCTGTTTTTAGAGGTCACCGAGTGCTGTCAATAGGAAAAAGAATGAGAAAATGAACTGGCAGAAAACTGGATGGGGCACAAAAAGACCCACTCAGTTTCATTATCCTATGCCCTATGCTAGTCATGTAACCGGAATTGAATATTAACCCTGACCCTCACCCCAACCCCACACCTAAGCCTATTGGCAGCCAGCTGAGGGTCAACAGATGGCTTGTTGCTTGTTTACGTTGGGCCGTCCAAATCAAGTCGAAACTGCAAGACCAATTATCGTCTTCATTTCCCTACTCCACTCCACCAACCAACCAGCACGAGGCGATCGGAGTGAAGACCCGAGTCGCGCCGCAAGTCGCTATCCAGTGTCATGGCGTTGGCACCGTACCTGTTTGGCTAGGTGTTCAGCCGAGCGGCTCTAAGCTCATTAGGCGTCCCCATGAGCCTGTTGCCCCCGTTGTCGTTGTCATCGTCGTCATCACTATGGCTGTCGGTGTTCAGCGGTGGTCTATGTCTGTCATTAGGGCCTATGGCTGCCAGCCTGTGGCTCGCAAGCTTCTTAACCCCCCCCACACACACACGCACACAGCACTCCACTACTTTACTGCTATAATCCCAGATTAGGTCGCTCTGTCGACCCGCGCCAGGTTTTTTTTTGTGGGGGTCGCTTTGTCTCACAAATACACACAGACGTTAACACACAGAGGGAGACAGAGTACAGGTTCAGGTTCAGGTTACTTTATTTGTACCCGTATGTAAACTAGGTTTGCAGTCTAGAGGAGATATGGGCATCCTTAAACATATAGAACATGTACACATAACACATAATATACTAAAAAACATTAAAGGAGAGAAAACACACACAATGCATACAAATAAGACACATATGGCAGGTGAGACAGGTGGGCCTACATAGCGGTACATGGAACACATTTACAGTACTTATGCACAGTATTTGTTTACTTACAGTACATAATCATAATAGTTTTTGTGCAAAGTGGCAGATATGGCGGTGCAAGACCTAAAGTGCTTTATGCAGTTGATGTGCAAAAAATAGCTACAGTACATTGACCTAAAGTGCATTGTGCAATTGATTGTGCAAAAGTAGCTATAGCCCACTATTATGGCCAAAGTGCTTATGCTATGTTTTACATATTGTTTAACAGCGTGATTGCAGCTGGGACAAAACTATTTTTTAGTCTTTTGGTTCTACAGCCTGGGACTGTCAGCCTCCGTCCAGAGGGGAGGTACTGAAATTCACTGTTCAGAGGGTGTGAGCTGTCAACTGTGTGAGTACTGTTTTTAAGTGGTGTTTTATATATTATTGATTATCACCTGGACAAAGGGCAAACTGATTTCTGATGATGATGGCTGGCAGGGTGTGTTAGTTCTGTATTACGCACACCTATGAAATAGATCTGGTGAGAAAGTCTAATCACCAACCTTGCTCTTTTGACTGGTAACTATAACAACCATAGCTAGAAAAGCACTCGGAGAACGCAAACCTCCGTCAAAGCAATATGGGTCATTGACCCAATACAAATTCCAGACAGTGTGACCGATCACCACCAAAATTTAATCATCTGTTCTTTGTCTCAATACCAAATTTTGTCCGAAACTTTCATCCAAAATCGTGCAGTACTGAGTTATCTTGCTAGCAGACAAACAGACAAACAAACAGAAAAACTTGACCGAAAACATAACCTCCTTGGCGGAGGTCATAAACCGCAGTTGAACTTGTCAGCAGCAATGGAATCAGCTGCTTCTCGTGAACCCGTTACTAAAAAGGAAGTAGTACAGCAATTGAACAGGTTTCTTTGTAGCTGAGCTGCAGGCTTTTGTCTGTTTTAAATGGACGTGTATTCCTTACACACATGAGGTATCCCGTCATACAGAATTTCTGTGCTTGGCGGCGGAACCCCACTCTGGCTAACGCTGTTGTGAAGTTATTTGAGTACTGTTTTTAGGTGTTGTTTTATATATTATAGGGATGGACCGAATCCTGATTTTTAAGGTTCTGCCGAATACCGAATCCACTACTTAAGATTTGGCCCGAAACCGAATACCGAATCCTACTCCGATCATCAGCTAATACATTATGCCGTGAAAAACATCAAACATCATTTTCTTAATAGCAAAAAAAATACTTTATCCAGAAGGAATATTTTATTATTTTATTTTTGAACTGTAATAACATATGCAATGACTTGCCAATTGCAATTCTAGTATTTTGTAGGCCTATTTAGGCTAAATATAGTCACACTTAATGAACACCACTGAAATTTTCAACTTAAAGTCATTCAGTGTACAGGCTTTAGTGTCTCCCTGACGTTAGATTCAGCCATGCACAACTCGTACTCCGTCGGATGCTTTGAGCCGAAACCGAACCCCGTCAAAAAGGCCAAGATTCGGCCCGAATCCGAAGCTGAACCTTGGATTCGGTGCAACCCTAATATATTATTACATGTAGTCTACTGTATGTAGGTAATGTTATTTTGCTCCCCAGCTTTATCTGTGTTATTGATGCCAAATTGCCACTATCAATTTGATTCCCAGTGGTAGCAACAGCTAAGATATTTGTTATTGAAGGGGATGTCTGCCACCATTTTGGATTTGAATGTGTTAGCACGCTCACTTTGTGTGTGTGTGTGTGTGTGTGTGTGTGTGTGTGTGAGACAGAGAGAAAGGGAGAGAGGCTGAATGTGTGTGTGTGTGTGTGGCTTTCTGCCATTATAAGTAGTTTGTCCATCTGGAGAAGCGATGTCATGTCTCCATAATCACTCAGCCTGACTGATATTGGTAGGGCGGTGTCAACATATTCTGTGTCTGATCTATTTCTGTACAAAGCTCTGACATGCATCCATTTAGGTTTCCATCTGTAATTCTCTCTCTGTATTAAGAAGCAAATATAATTTGTGTGTGTGTGTCTCCGTGTGTGTGTGTGTATGTGCGTGTGCAAGTGTGTGTGTGTCTATGTCTGTGTGTGTGAGTGATCCCTTGGCAGTGGTAAGTGGAGCGTTGAGAGCTGCTTATGATCGAGTAGTGGCGAGCTCCCATTGCAGGTCAGATTTATTGTGCTGCAATCCGATTGGCCGCCCTGTTGACCTGCAAAGTAGATGAGGGTAATTTCTGTTTTGGGCATGCCTTTTTTCTGATGATTATTGATTTCACCCATCCTCTCTCCCTCTTTCTCTCTCTCTCTCTCTCTCTCTCTCTCTCTCTGTCCCTTCTTTTTCTTTCTCCATCTCTCTCCCTCCACTCCTGTTCCCTCTTTTCTTCCCTCCCTCCATCTTCTCTTGTTCTTTCTCTCCTCTCTTCCCTCTGTCTCTGCAGGTTTAGCCAAAAAGGCGCCATTGTACATTTTCCTGTCTTAAGTTTAGCACGATCGTCCCAGATTCTGTCGCCCACAGTCGGTCTTGACCCAGATGTTCGGGGTCTGGGATTACGCTGCGGGACTGTTGTCACATCGTTCGCATAACCAACTACGCTAATTTAGCGTCCTCCTTGTCCTGAATGACCTTAAACGATAATATCCCCCCTTACATCTAGCCACAGTGTCCTGTCACAGACCTCGATGCTGTTGACCAAGTCAAGGCTGTAATTGTGTGAAATGGAGGCTGTGTGGGTAAGGAGAAGCGTAAAGTATGAGGGTCATTTAAATGATGTATGGTGGGTATTAGACATTGGGCAGGATCCTCACAACAACATGTGCTCACATATCTCAAGGGATGGAACTTGAAGTGTAAGTGTGTGTGTGTGTGTGTGTGTGTGTGTGTGTGTTTGCATGTTTGTGTGTGTGTGTGTGGTGTTGAGGAGGTGATGGAAAAATGAGGACATTCCTCAAATTTTCTTGGAAATAAATGAATACAGAGCAGCAGCATGCATCACGTGGAATGTTTGTGGGTGGTGGCCTCGGGCAGCTGGTGGGACATAATTGTGTGGTGCACCAGTGGTGAGCTAATTATTTGATGATGTTGTCATGGTTTGTGTACGGATCAGCTTGCTTGTTGTTTTTGAGAGAGTCAGACCACTGTAAACAACCCGTGTTTTGTCAGAAGACCAAGTGTTTGATTTGATGCCACTTCATGCCTTGTGCCCGTTTCCCACTGTAGTTCTTTCCCTCTAAAGAAATTCCCGCATAATTGAAGATCTCAAGAATTGTAACATAATATTTTTTAGCAAATTCTGGGTCCTTCATTTGTTGTGACCGTAAACAGAATACTGTCTGAGCCTGGGGAAAAGCGCCTCGTTGAGACATCTTTTTGAGCTTTGGGAAGCTACAGCATGATGAGTATTATTTGTACTACTCCTAAAGGAGAAGTTTGGTGTGAATGAATCCATAGCCCTGTTGTTCAAGGTCACTGAATGCCATTTATAGGAAAAAGAACAAAAAAATTTGATGCAACATAGGCCAAATAACGAACCTGGAACTAACAGTACGTATACAGTAAGTATAATGACTTACTTTCAGTTGCAGTTCAATTAATAATAGTTATTGATTTGTTACTCAGTATTGCATCATATTTTTTTTTTCATTCTTTTTTGGCGACAGACAGCATTCAGTGATCTCTAACAACAGGGCTGTGGATTGATTCACACCAAACGTCTCCTACCAAACATTGCGTACCAGGCCGGTAAATGTGTGTGTGCCAGGCAAGTGTGTATGCCAGGTGGGAACACACCTTTGGGCGACGGTGGTGCAGGTGGTAGAGAAGGACACGATCCTTGATACTGAGCCCCAAATTGCTCCCGCTGGCAAGCTGGCAGCCTCTGCCACCGGTGTGTGTGCGCGTGTGTGAGTGTGCGCGTGTGTGTGTGTGTGTGCGTGTGTGTGAGAGTGGGTGGGGGAGTGTAAAGCTCATAGCATACATTGTGAAGCACTTTGAATGCACGTGGGAGTAGAAAAGCGATATATGAATGTAGGCTTTTAGGTTTTTTTTTTTTTAAATGAAAATCTTTTCACAACATGACACTATACTGAACTATTCACATAACCGTATTTAAATACGGAAAACCTGGAAGTGTTTGGTTGCTTCTGTCTTCATGACTGTTTGTGTCCGGAGGAAGTAATGAGCCATGCTAAGTGCTAACAACGTAACGCTGCACGGCAGGACGATTGAGTGCACGCACAGAGATGAGAGAGGTATGCATCTACTCGTCTAAGATAGTTAAGTACGGAAAGATGGTGGCGTGTTCCTTTAAGAAATACGAGATAAGTCACAGATGGCCCACCTGCTGTGATTGTTCACTAGGCAGAAGTCAGAATGCTGAGTCAAAGTTTGATTTTATAGATTTCATAATAATATATAATATAACTATTAGTGTTTTTTGTGTTTGTTCTTAAATAATCATTGAAATTTGAATCATTGAAATCATTGAAAATTTTGCCATATTCTGCCAATATTTTTTTTTTCTCCTCTTGATCTCACACTTATATACTTGCTGTGCTCTCAGTTGGAGTGGAGTGTAGCTCTCTTGGCAAAGTCTCTGCAGACTGACCAGCAGAGAGAGCCATACACCAGCCATACACACAGTGTGTGTGTGTGTGTGTGTGTGTGTGTGTGTGTGTGTGTGTGCGAGCGAGCGCGCGTGCGTGCCTGTTTGTGTGTGGGTGTGTTACTGCTCCGGGCTTTGTGCCAAACCACAGGATTAGCAGCAGCTTCCGACTCATCGCCATGGCGACCCCAAAGACTCAGCCCCCCTGTGGGCTGTAATTGAGGCTCTTGCTCTCCCTTTCTGGGGTGTGTGTGTGTGTGTATGTGTGTGTGCGTGTGTGTGTGCAACACTAGTGTCAGCTCAGAAAAGGGTGCCAGAGAAGAGCATAGCAATGTAATTGTGATGGCTCTTTTGATAGAAGGAATGCCAGATGTCAGTCTGCTGTTTGCGGCTCCTGCTGTATCAAAGTGACAGCCACACGTGAGTCGTTCAGGGCTCGGATCTTTTTTAAATGGGAGATGGAATCACCCGACCTCTTAGTAGGTCAATGTAATTAATTTAATTGTGAGAGCATGTGAGTTTTGTGTGTGTGTGTGTGTGTGTAAATTGTTCCATGTTCACACACCCTCTGGCCTTTCATGAGTTTTATAGAATCATATGAGTGGCGTTGACGGAATAAAAGTGGAGAAGTGTTTCAAGAGAAATGGATTTCTGTGTGTGTGTGTGTGTGTGTGTGTGTGTGTGTGTGTGTGTGTGTGTGTGTGTGTGTGTTTATCTACGTTGTGCTTGCATACTCATACTTGTGTCTGTGTTTGTAGGAATGTCACATTTGCTACACACACACACATGATCCTGTATGGTGCTAAGCTTGCTCCTGGTGGACGAGAAGTAACCAACAACTGTCGGACTCTGCTGTTGATGGGGTATACTGTACAGAGAAATAGGTAACAGAATAAAGCCTGGACTGGGCCCTTATTGAAATGACAGGCAAAGGATGTAGCTGTGGGAGATGCCAAGACCCTGGTACATGATGTATGTCCGCCGGTGATGTCTGTCAGGCCACCATATTGGAAGTTGTCATATTGGGGCTACCCTTTTTATCCGGTGCTCGACACAGTTTGCACAGATGGTTCATCAAGCCATGTACAAGGCCTTTACATATTTGAAAGTGTTTCTGTGCATTTGTGTGTGTGTGTAATAAATGAGGGTGTCGTTTTCGTTGTGTCGTGGGGGGGGGGGGGGGGGGGGGGGGGGGGGGGGGGGG
>JASCQY010110186.1:7611-17972 GCA_030264315.1 Sardinella tawilis
GAAGATAGGATAGCTTTTCAAGCCCTGCCCGTTCCACAGATGAGACATGTTTAATTTTCATATCAGTGCTTCCAACTCAGTTCCTGTGAGTGGGTGACGAAGAGGATTTCAAGTAAATTTGAAAAACGGCCAAAAAAGTTAAATTCCATACCCTACCTTTAAGGAATAAAGAAACTTATCCAACCATTTTGAAAGGACTATTTTAAGTTTGTGATCTTGAAAGGGACATCTTCGCTATGGAAGTGGCAAACGTTATGGTGTGTGTTGAATAGACACGAGCCCCAGACAGGATTTCAAGGTTATTGTAGTTTACTGAAGACTTGATGCATCACAGAAGTTATGTTGACCAATGGAGATACTTTGAGTTAGTGGTAGTGCTAATCTACAATAAAGAAACAAACACAATCGCGTAAAATAGTACATGAAACAAAAAAGTAAAGCAAAAATTTCACAAGGTGTTTATGGAACAGAAATATGCATAACCTTAATCAACCAAGGAGAGGCACAATGCAGCACACAAAATGGCATATCCAAACAACATAAAGGAATGTAAATGAAAATTAATCATAAAATGGCCCTGATACATGACCAGACATTAAGGAATCATGATCATTTCAAATACTCTTATCATTGCTCTAGCCTGAATATTCCCGTTGCAAAAGTGAAGTTGCAGCCCTCAACTAATGTTGATGTCATTATGTGTACATTATGTAATTTGGCCTGTTGTGCCACCCTCCACCTATCTGATTTCGGCAACCTATCTGACAAAATCTTGTCTGGAGGGGGAGAGAATATACCAAACCAACACTTGCGCACGATTCGCCTTTCATATAGGCGGCCGAGAGCACAGGCGGAGCTTGGGGAGACGGAGCTCTGTGTGCAGAAATTGTAGGGGTTTTGTACAATTTTTGTACAGTTTCCTTTTCTTATATTTATTGGACACTTGGAAAACAAGTTTGCTTTTAAAAGGTGCGTAGTGTGATAGGCCTATACAATTCTAGTTGTACAATTCAACAACATTGAATGTTCGTCTAGGCACCCATTGAGACTCATTAGCTCATTGCTATAAGGCTCTGTGCACGGCGAAAGAAAAGTCCCAGAAGTCAGTTTGTCTCACAATACTCCTCTCTTTCCGGTTGTTGGCTTTTACATTGGTAATCAATTGTAGTGAGGCCAGTAGCCATGACGTGACTAGAAAATGAACTCTGAACTGGCGAGGAACAGGGAGGGCTTATTACTTTGGCTTCCTTTGGATAGTAAACTACTATAACTAAACCAATCTATCAATCTATCTATCTTTCCGTACTTTACAAAAATAGATGTTCACAGGAAACGAGAAAGTATCTTGAGACAAAAGTGCTTTTGGAACTTTTCGAGCTACGTGCAAAGAGCCTGTTGATAATGGCTAAACAGATGAAGATGTTAGAACAGAAACAACATTGTATGTCAACTAGGCATGACCGAGAAGAATATTTTTGTTATTGTAGTGTTATTGGTTACCCTGGAAGTCCAGAGATCTCACGAGAGCACAATTTGAATTGTGCCTGCAGATACAGTACTCTGGCAAGGATTAATAATGCATGCGTGTTTACCTCAATCAAAGCTTCTGACATAGGCGGGCCAAAGACGAGCTAAATTGATGACAACAGTGCGGGTTTCAAATGAGTTGGGCCATTTACATTATTCTTGGAAAATTACATAAGGACAATGAAATCACAATGAACCTACTGCATCAAAGTAAAAACTTGATAGAAAAATATCAAATGTTTCCAACATGGAAAACCGATCATACGAGGTGTCAAAATATTGTCTTTATGTGCTATTTTACAAAGATTAGAAGTACTCATTTTTCAAAAGATGCAAAGCATACATGTACAAGCATTATGACTGTACAATACCGACTTTGCACCCAAAACTATCAATTTAAAAACATCATGAATTATTGTAGTAAACCTTTGTATAAGACTCTGCTTATCTTTGTCTTCTCTCCCTCACTCTCTCTCTCTCTCTCTCCCTCTCTCTCTCACACACACACACACTCGCACACTGAGCAGATTAACGGACTTGCACAAAAAATTGGACGTTGCACAAAGGGCATATTGGGTGTTTTGTATATTGGGTGTTGTGTAGCAATTATACTAATGATTGGTATAGGAGGACAGATTCATAATACAGTATAAAGTTGGCCAAATATTACAGTGTTGCAACATTTCTGTAATTCTGGTATTTTTATCACACTGCATTCCCCAAATTATGTGTTTACATTCAGAATATTGTGTTATGTTACATCAACGTATAATATTCTGCCTTGTTAAGATTCTTCGTGGGAAGGAAAATTTCTTCCTATGGTATTTGGAGGTCGTCCTCTCTTTCTTTTCTGCGGCGGAGCAGCAGCCAGTTCACCACCAGGCACCAGGCCTGAGGGGTCAGCCAGGGGGGAGGCCTGCAGTGCAGCACCCCGGACAGAGGAGGTGGCCGGCAGGCAGAGGTGGAGAGAGGAGCCCTCTGGCTGCATGGAGGATGGTGATGGTGACAGTGGTGGTGGTGAAGTAGCACCTTGTGTGGGGAGCAGTGAAACTGGTGATGGACAAGTGGGGGCTGGTGTGCAACTGGTGTCAAACACAGGCAAGGCAGTTGCTGTGGCGGCAATGGCCGAGAGTGCTTCTGTTAGCGTTTGTACAGCATCCACACAACTACTTTCCACAGAATCAGAGCCACATTGATGCATTGATTCCAAGGAAGCTCTTCCCTGTTGGGACAGCTCCTCCAATTTCCTCTTCCTGTCCAGCGCCAACTGGGCTTTCTGGACCTCCAACAAAGCCGCCAGACCTGCCTGCACCTCCTGTAAGGACTTCAGGCACGATTTCTGCACCTCCAGGCTAGCAGTTTGGACTTTGAGCGTCTCGCTCAGCAAACGGCTGCTCTCTTCCTGTTTGCTCAAGAGCATCTGAACTGTCTGGGGCATCAGAGTGATTTCCGAGGATGGGGGGGGCAGAGGGGGAGGCGGAGACTCTGGTGGAGAGATGGGAGCCAGGAGGCCCAGTGGCGGACCTTCTGTGTTGGAACTCTCAGAGCTGCTCTCGTCGCCAGAGTGTGACGAATCATCAGGAGGGGTCACTGCTAACAAACAAACAAACAAACAAACAAATAAACACACGCCACACATCGTCACTAATGATCTACCAGTCTATAATTTCTACCCGGCTGCATCTCCCCAACATGAACAAATATAAAAAAAAAATGTCCATGGAATTTTCTCGGGCCCATCTGTACAACAGACAGTAATCGGCATCATCACTAATGAATTCTGGTGATCGAAATGCCTAACGAGTGTGTTCCGATTCTTAGCAAAGCAACAATCTCCTGTCTGCCAGGCTGCATCTCCTCAACATGAACAAAATAACAAAAATGTCTGTAGAATTTTCTAGTGCCCATCTGTACAACTGACAGTAACCAACATTGTTACTAATGAACTCTAATGGTCCTAAGGCTGGGGATACGTGTTCCTACTGAGTGTATGCAAGCGAAGCAATGCTCTCTTGTCTACCAGGCTACATCTCCTACCCACCTGTGCAGTCAACAGACATCTCTGGCTTGGCAGTGATCATCCTCATCCTGATGGCAATCCTCTCCTCCAGGGGTGTTAGCTGGGGGGTTCCCTGCTCTTGGTGCCCGCCTCCGTGGCCTTCAGATGCCCAGGCAGGCGCTAGCTTTGCCTTCAAGTGGTTCTTCAGGTAATTCCACTTCTTGCGCAACTCCTCTAAGTCCCGGGGTCGAGCCCCGGAGGCTGCAGCGGCATTGAACTGGGTGGTGATCTGGGTCCACACGCGAAAACATCTGCTGCTGTGAGACACGAGCTGGTTGCGCTCGCCGAACAGCGCCTCCCAGTGGTTGAGGACCTCTGTGTAGAGAAGATCCTCCTCCTCCTTGGAGAATCGACGGCCGGAGCCTGGGGAGATAAGAGAAGTTGAAGAGGATTTTTGGAGAAAGGACAAATCAGTGAGAAGCACTGCTTTAGTTTGTCATATAATACAGTTAGTAGGCTAAATGGTGGGACTTAATTATAATTATTTCTCTGCATTTCACCCAGTTGTGAATTAGTTATACGCAGCACACAGTAGGGTGAAGCACACACTGAGAGCAGTTGGCTGACTGCTTATCAGCACCTGGGGTGGAGTGAGGGGTTAGGTGCCTTGCTCAAGGGAAAATTCAGCCATGTACTTGCCATAGTGAGGGCCTGATACGGCAACCCTTCTGTGCCAAACCAGTGGGCCTTGGCTGCCCCAAAAGATTTAAAAAATCTGATTAATTATCTAACTAAAAATGAGAATTTTATAGGCTTTGTAATGCATTAACCTCAACCAATAACTTATAAATAATAATCAGGAGAAGCAAGACTCACTCATTTCGGTTCTCGACCCTGTCATCTTTTCGTATGTGGATAGGCGAGACTCCCTGCTCGAACTAGGACCGTTGTGTGCGCTAGCTGTTGCATGTTTGGCATTGAGGTGGTAACGGAGGCTGGAAGTGCTCCGGTGATAAGCTAATTCTTTCTGGCACAATTTGCACACAACTGTGCTTTTGTCCAGGCTTCCATCCGGTAGTGTTTTAAAACTATAATGTTCGCCCACCGGACTTAGCAACGGCTTTCCTTCGTCGGTTTTCATTGTTGTTTCACATGTTGTGTCCTGTCCATCAGTATTTCGGGGACTATCTGCAACATGTTTGGCATTGAGGTGGTAGCGGAGGCTGGAAGTGGTCCGGTGATACGCAAATTCTTTCTTACACAGTTTGCACACAACTGTGCTTTTATCCAAGTTTCCATCTGCGTCTGTTTTAAAACTAAAATGTCGCCCCACCGGACCAGGCAACGAGTTCTCGGACTTCTCTTCGTCGGTTTCCATGGTTGTTTCTCGTGTGGTGTCCTGTGCATCAGTATTTTGGGAGATATCTGCAACATGTTTGGCATTGAGGTGGTAGCGAAGGCTGGAAATGCTCCGGTGATACGCAAATTCTTTCTTGCACAATTTGCACACAACTGTGCTTTTATCCAGGTTTCCACCTGCGTCTGTTTTAAAGACAAAATGTTTGCCCACCGAACCAAGCGACGACTTCTTCTCGTGGGTCTTCATGTTCTTTTTTACTGTGTGTGGTCAGAGAACTTTTAATATGGTGTGGTTGTTTTTCATGTTGTGTGCATCAGTATTACGGGTGTTCCGGGAACTCGTGCAATAAGAACCGTTCCGCTCTTTGGAGTGCAAAAAGTAAATCGCGATTAAATGCTTTATTTTTTCGTAATTGACGCGATAAAATCCCAGCCCTATTTACAATAGAATGTATTAACTTGTATTAACAGTAAAGCATTGCAAACACTTTGCTCATTTATAGCCTAACCACATTGTTTTCTCTGTCAGGGGCTTACAGTCTGAAAAAGTAGAATCCGTTTTGAATATTGTTCCACAGTAAAACAGAAAGCATCTCATTCACTGAATGCAGACTTTCTTTTTTGGCTGGTCAGCATAAACACTATAACAAAATGTATAACGTCAGTGAAGCATGTTACGAACAGGAGGGGTTCCTTCAATGGCAGCACATGTCTCTGGACGAAAAATCCATCAAATCGTAGCCTGGTAAACACGAAGTTGGCACAGAGACTGGCATGATTTCACCAAACCAGCGACTCACATTTAATTGGGGCCACCTCAACACCTGTGGGAGCTGTTTGCACCAACCCCTGTCGGCAGTAACAGTCCTCGACTATAATTTTAAAACCATCAGCACATAGAGTTGTCATGCGAGTTATGGTTTGTAGAGGTAGGGGAATTTTGATCCATCTGTTTTTATCAAGGTTGCTTACACGTTGATCTTGTTTAGTTCGGATACCCCTTCTGCCGGAAGACCATTTCCCTATGTAACATGGTTCACTGAAGTTAAAAACTAAAACAAAATACAGTAAATCAGCAGTATTTTATAGTTATCGCTCCTGGTCTAAATGAACCTTTTACAGTCTAATAAAGCAGAATCAGAGTGGAATATTCCACAGTGAAACTGCACTACAAACTGACACTGACCATACGTTGCAAGCATGCTACTGCAAACATTTCTAGTTTGGTATTACAGCTTCTACAAATTAACGTTACCGGCACATAGGGGAGACAGACACAAAGGGCAGCTGTGAACAGTCACTCTCACTGGTTCCTGTCTTACCTTCCGCTGCGTCCCGTTCCATCCTGGAGACGACCCTCTGCCTCAACAGACTGAGGTCGTCCTCAGCGCTTCCTCGCTCACCCGGCTGCTCCTGCAAGGGTTCCTTGTGGAGCTTCTGCTTCCTGAGGTGGCACCACTTCTTCCTCACATCCTCCCCTCCACGGGCCACGGGGGACCCAGAGCAGGCGTTCATCTTGGTGGCAATGGTGTCCCAGATGGCCGAACATCCGCCGCGAGGCAGGAGCTTGCGCCGCTCACCAAAAAGCTCTTCCCAATGATGAAGCATCTCCTTGTACAATATCACTTCTTCATTTTTGCTGAAGCGCTTGTGGTAAGCCTGGACTAGAAAACGGTACAAGATGCAATCGATGGTTGGCAGCAGGACAGGAGCAATGGAATTTTCAAGGAGGGGTCATATTTGACAAGTGAATTCAGACGATAGGTCAAAATTCATGAAGTTAAGTCAGCATTTACATGAAATATTACTTACATCAGGAACCAGGCATAATTTGAGAAAAGAGCAGAAACTTACATGTTCTGTCCGGATCTTGTGGTAAACCTAAAAGGAGAGAGAGAGAAAAAATCAAACTTTAGACGCAGAGGTCAGCATAATGACCGATTGTGACTTGGATAAGTGGAAAGCAAATTCACATGATCAAGGCCCTGCTCACTGGTTTACTGTATAGTCTGTT
The DNA here is from genome assembly GCA_030264315.1 of Sardinella tawilis. NCBI lineage: Eukaryota > Metazoa > Chordata > Actinopteri > Clupeiformes > Clupeidae > Sardinella > Sardinella tawilis. The sequence continues at coordinate 14,511 of JASCQY010110186.1, forward strand.
GTTGAGTCAAGAAGTACTCTTACGTCACATGATCAGTAATTACAAACACTGACTGGCTTTTATAGACTGTCTCAAGAATTTGGATGTGAAGTTGTCTGAAACTACATGACCACAATGGTAATGGTGACCTCAGTCTAACTATGATATGCCCCCGCCCTCCCCTTCCCCCAATAATCTATAAATTTCTGAGTCGCTTATGAAGCGGTGGTGGTGGAAATAAAATCAGCAATCTAGAGATCATTCAGAGCTTTGACGCATCCGAGCCTACAAACACCTATCAAGGGCAAACAAATGAATCTAATGCCAGTGTTGGCAGGAAAAATAAATAAAAAAAAAGGTGGGTGCATTAGCTCAGTTGGTTAGGCGCCCGACCATGACTCCGGGGACCCGGGTTCGATTCCAGCCTGAAGTCATTTCCCGATCCCTCCCCATGTCTCTCTCCCAACTAACTTCCTGTCACTCTTCAGCTGTCCTATCCGATTAAAGGCAAAAAAGCCCATAAAAATATCTTTAAAAAAAAAAAAAAAACGTCATGCTTACCCTCGACTTCATGTCCACCGTCACTTCCTGTGCTTGTCTCCTTCATCCTGGAGGCCACCTCAGCCTCTAAATGGCTGAGCTCAGCTCCGGGCTGCTGCTCGTTCCCCGAGGCACTGATCACCGCCAGCTTGGCTTTCAGCTGGTTCCTCAAGTAGTACCATTTCTTACGGACCTCTTCCCCCTCCCGCGCCACCCCTGAGGAGGCCTGGACGGCGGCGGCCACCTGGCTCCACACTGAGCCTCGGCTCGCACGGGGAAGCAGGTGGCTCCGCTGGCCAAAGAGCTCGTCCCAGTGACTGAGCACCTCCCGCCACAGTGTGGCCTCCTCTTCACGACTAAAGCGCTTTTTGCAAACTAGCCACGGGCATATGGAGGGTAAATTAAGAAAGGGAAACACACACACACACATACAAAGACACACAACAGATATGAGTGACTTTAAACAAAACTGTCTCATCACTCAGGATTGGTGAAAGGTAAATCAGCAGGTTTTGTTGTATTTGTATGGCTATGCTTGATCCACATCGGTTATTACGAATTTCCAGGTTCCACAGCACACGATATTGCAGTTTTGAGCTGGACTGAGGTAGGCATACACCGGTCTACAGATAATGTACTACTGTATGTAATACTGTATGGCAATGTTTGTCTTTATGCAGACAGGTCAGTGAAGGCTGACAGACAGAGAGGACTCTGTGAATGCCTCGGAAGACAAAAAATCTCAGAAGTTTGTTCACAAAGAATATTGTTAGTGCACTCGTGGCTTAGTAAAACTGATGTTTATGAAGACAGCATCAGAGCCTTTGCCTAGCTGTGCTAGACACCCCTAGCAGCAGAAGAAAAATTCTCTGGTGCTGTTCTCATAAACATTTGTTTAACTAAGCCAAGAATGCATTAATTTTCTCTATGCTCAAGTACTGTAAGTTCATGAGTTGAGACCCTGATAATACTTTCCACAAAGTGTTGTGCAATCTAATACGTTCTAAGTGTTTTTAAAATAGCGTTTTGAACGTGTCTGAGAGAGTGCTGGATCAAACCCATTACAATGCAAAAAGGAAAAAAAAAAAAAAACATCTCAACATCTCTTTGCACAAATCTTTGTCTTGTGCCCATGCAGCCTACAATCAAACTCCGCTGACATTACACTTCAAGGGTTCTGTACCTATAACCTCATTACAATCAACATAATTACTAGAAACTGTAATTATTGTAAGTATCCCTCCCACGTACTGGTAGCATACAGTACATAAGCCTAGCCAGCGCTAGGGATGAGACAATTAATCGTTTCGAAATTAAGTAATTCATCGTTTCGAAATTAAGTAATTAATCGCGAAAGCTCCCTTTACTGTAGGTCCCAAGTAACGTCTTGACTGCTGTGCTATCAAAAACACACCACTAACAATGCCCTCATGACTTACTGTGTGAGGAATCCGAATATCTGTCGCCCATTTCCTCTTCCTCTGTCAGGCTTTCTGCTTCCATGTTAATTCCTGAGGGTTCTGCTTCTTGTCCATTACATTGGTCATCCAGCAACTCGGTCTTGAGGTCCCGTTCAGTAACAACGCCTATTTAGCATAGAGAGAGACAAACAGTGAAGTAAGTAACACAATTCAAGAGTTCCTCCTTTTCAAGTCTTTCAAGTTTTTTTGTAATAGTCTGGGTATGCTTGTTCCGCTAAAGGCATGTATCCAATTTGTGGAGAACAGATCATAAGAGAGGCACGGTTTTGGCACTGACAGAAATGCTTAAAGCCTGTGTATGAACAGAGATGCATGTGAAGGCAAACTGTTTTGTTGTGTTGTGGTTGCACTCCACAACTTCGAATGGGACACACATGTGATATTTTTGTAAAAATAGGTAGAGATTATGGCCCTGTTTACTCCTCTGGATTCCAATGTATACATGTAAACTCAATAAATAAATAAAAAATTCAACCTCAAACAAGTTTATTATGCCTGTGACATTTCCGTGGAATTGACAGCCTTAAAAAACATAATTTCCATGTTGAGGTTTACTTTTCTGTGGAATTGCCTATATAGAAATATTTGTTAATAAAACTATGTGTACACAGGGCTCCACATTCAGACTGCAACACAAGGATCTATATCTGATCTACTGTACTGTCAAAGACACCAGTGGAGATGCTTTGTTTACTTACTGTGTGAGGTACATGAATAGCTGTCGCCCACCTCCTCTTCCTCTTTCAGGGATTTTACGTCCACTAATATTCCTGAATGTTCCGTTTCCAGTTCAACAGGTTGATCATCCAGAGGTTCTGTCTTAATATCTGCTTCAGTCTTAATGTGAGTGCTAACGTCGCAAAGGTCCAATTCAGACTTAATAATGTTACAAGTAGGCGTAACAGGCTTGTGGTCCAACTCCTATGGAGAAAAAAAAAAAAACCTACGAGTCAACTCCATTTATGTCCCAGTTTAGTCAGCCCAGTTCATATGTTTCAATGTAGTCAGCTGACATTATGCTCATCTTTACCCCAATCATAACATTATGGCCAGAAAAACATCAATATTCTGATTAAAACAAGATCCTGATTATTCCATTTATATGTGTAGTGTCCTAAGGGAAAATTCCCCTTAACACGTCAGTCTCTATGTTCCGGTTAGGTCACCACCGTAGCCTACGAGTTACCTTATTGGCTGCATCATACTGAATTCTGACCCTGAATTCTGACTGAATACTGAAAGCTGGTCCTTGCCAGAGGACCTCAGGAACCTTGTCTGGGACTTGATCTGAGCAGTACCGGGCAAGTCCATGGAGTGATTTGTAAGTAAAGAGCAGAATTTTGTATGAAATGCGAGACTTCACTGGGAGCCAGTGAAGCTGCTTGAGTGTGAGGGTAATGTCTTGCCACAGCGTTGTGCCTGTTAGGACCTTAGCAGCTGCATTGTGAACATACTGTAGCCT
>JASCQY010110216.1:0-17959 GCA_030264315.1 Sardinella tawilis
ATTCATGACTGTTTCATAAGATATGACTCAACATTCATACCCAACCTTTCATAAATGTGGAAATTAAAAGCCCAATGCTTTCAAAGCAGCATCGCTGTTTTCGTTTTAAACGTAATAATGTTACATCTAAATATTTCATGAATATTTTATGAGCTCTACTTCAAATGTCACTTTACTATACAAGTTGTGAAGTATTCATAATCACATACTGGCTATGAGTTTAACACGGAGGTAAACTACATACAGTATATATGGCCTCGGACCCTGGAAAGGACACACAAAGTTAGCAAAAGATCATAATTACATGCAATAGTTTTTTTTTTTTTTTAAATATTTAAATGCTCAAGATCTGTGTCATTTACACTAGACTTGCCACGTGAGTCGGACTGGAGTAAGCATAATTATTATGAAACATTTAAATTATGATTGCTCTAGTCCAACAGTCTTAAATGTTTCGTGAATTCTATTTTTTGGTTAAATTTGCAAAATTACGTGGAATCTTCTTCATCACTCGGTCACACCCATTGAGTTGGAAGCACCGATATGAAAAAAAAAAATCAAACTTGTCAATCATCTGTCAAATGAACAGGGCTTGAAAAACTATATCTCATCATTTGAAAGAGCAGCATTCCCCATTGGTCGGTTTCATTCTCTGATTGCACATCCACATTCTTCAAATGGGAGACGTTGGAAGAAAGGGGCAGGACCATGGGTGGGACCATTTTCAAAATCTGCCAATTTTTGAGAATTCCATACCCTAAAGTAGCATTAGCATTTTTGGTTTAAATCTGTTACTGTACCTGATCATGTAATATCAGAGTCAATCAAATACTGCTCATCTTCTGTTAACCTTTCACTGTTCAACTCAGATACGTGATAATAGTTCACAACCTGTAAAGTGACTTTTGACACAGACTTCATAAGATATTCATGAAATATTTAGATGTGACATGACCAGGTTTAAAACTAAAACAGCAATGCTGCTTTGAGACCGTTGGGTATGAATGTTGAATCATGTCTTATGAAATAGTCATGAATGCTTTATGAACAATTGATGACAGCTGCTATGAATGTGTTATGAATTCACCTGTCAAGTAAAGCGTTACCAGTATTTTTACACCAACCCATGAAACATCTGTGTTGTATATTCACTCTGACTCTGAGTGGCCTGAGACCTTGAGAAGTGGTCTCTTCCTTCAGAGAACCAGGGTTGCAACATAAGGCAGTGGTACTTTATATCACATTGGTGAATACAGTAGCTCCTTACAGTATATGCATAAGCTACTACTGAGGCAATACTGGAGTAAAAACATCATTTCTATATCCTCTATTCTGTTTTCATACTAAAGATCTGGAAAATATATTACATTACACTTCAGTATATGTCATTAAAACTTTCCAGTCACAAATTGGAACTTGAAATGACATGTAAAGCAATGATGTTCAATATGAAATGTTCATGTATCTAAGATCAATATGTTTGCATTCACACATATTACCTGTAAGCATTGTTCAGACACCATTTCCTGAATGTGGACTTTTGTGATTGGATCACCCAGAATACATCAGAAACTCTTCTGTAGGAGTCAAATCAGTTGATTGGCTCAATGATGTTCCATTGTGTTCCACTGGACATTGTCAGGGCCTGAGGCTGCAATGGGAAGTGTATGTTAATTGAATGTCAGTTTGGATTTCACGGATCACTACTCTGGATCCTGTATGAGCATGACCTCATAATGAGCAGTAGTGCAGGAGTGCATGTGTGTGTGTGTGTGTGTGTGTGTGTGTGTGTGTGTGTGTGTGTGTGTGTGAGAGAGAGAGAGAGAGAGAGAGAGAGAGAGAGAGAGAGATAGCTAAAGATAGATAGAGAGAGAAAAAAATATGATAAATATGTGGTATAGACCTTCATATAAAATTCCTCAAACGTGCAGCAGGCACACACATTTGCACATATTTCTAGACAAAAACATTCAGTCACGCACATGCAACATACATTTTACACATTCTCTGTTCATTTGAAAAAGAAAAAAGAAAATAATAATAATAATAATAATAATCATCATCATCATCATCATCATAATATGCACCAGCGTATGGAAGACGTATGCTTTACTGCTCATCTTGCAAGGCCAAGGGAACTGAAAGTTGCATCGGGTTATAAAATGCTTTGCTAAATTACGCAGCTTCTTTTCTTGCTATAAATATTAACAATTTGAGTCAGCATGTAAGTTTCCTGATTATCTGCTGATAAAATCTAAGTTCTTCCGTCACTCATGCTTGTAGGAAGATCCCCACCCCTCAGTCTTCAATGGATGAGCTACTGTACGTGCGGTACATTCCTTGTGAAGCAGCCCCCGAGTTCTAAATCTGAGAATCTGAATTCCATCAACAAACAACCTAGTTTGGAATACAGGTTGGTCAGTGTCAATGTGCTGTACCACAGGAAGCACAGTAGGCAGCAACTCTAACACTAAAGCATGCAGCAGTATCAAACACAGAGGGCATGCCGAAGGAAAAAGAGAGGTAGCCAGTCACTTCTTAAGAAAAAAAAATCTTTAGGTACATTTATTTGATCTGCATCAAAATCTCCCATCTGTAAACTATTCATGCATACATCACAGATATAATGAGATGAGCCTCGGGAAAGTAAACCCTTTTAGAGCATACATGCTCTACTGACGCTACTGTAAACTGATGCAGAAAGTACTTCCATTCCTTCCTTTTTTCGTGTCCATATCCAGCATCTTACGGTATTATGCTGTTGATGAGCAAGTATGAAAAGATGTTAATTTGACAAAACAAATAGGTTAAGTTGTTTGCTTCAATGGTTACAATCAAAAAGTAGCCTATTAGGCAACATAATACATTGAGTGTTAAATTTGGTTAAAAATTGAAATATGGATCCAACAGATAGGATACAAAATGGCACGCTTATTTAAGGGAAGTACCAATGCGGCCGGATCAATTTCACAACATTGTTACTAGTAATTTAGATACAAACTTTTACTTTTAGGATACATATTTAGTTTTCGTTATACTGTAGTTGTAAAAATATCAGGATGTGCTCAGCTTAAAGGAGAAGTTTGGTGTGAATCAGTCCATAGCTCTGTTGTTACAGGTGACTGAATGCTGTCTACAGCAAAAAGAACCAGAACATCTCAGTGTAAGTTGCCGGTTCAGTATTCGGCCTGTTGCATCAAATTTTTTCGTTCTTTTTCCTACAGTATATACAGCATTCAGTGACCTTGAACAACAGGTTCACACTGAACTTCTCCTTTAAGACTGGCACAGCTTTGGGCCTGTCATCAACTGCTTTCCTCAGACTCTGCTGGTTGTAAAGACTCTGGGCTCTTCAGCACAGGACCTCGCTTGAGGGTTCTGCTTTTTAAGGATGACAAAACCACAGAGTGTAAGTCGAGGTTTGTCTGGTCTCATCTGCCGCAAGTCACTGGATGGCATGATTGGATCCTCATAATTCTGGAACATAGTAGTGTATGGAATGAACAAAGTAGTATCAGTTAAATGCAAATGGGTAGTGCTTAGATGTAAAATTCAAATTAGTTTCTTGAAGAAATATTTTACAAAACAATGAAATATGCAACTTCTAAAACATATTGACCCTCATTTATGAAATGATCATATGACAGAAAACTGTGTGCATTCCCATCCAAAACTTGGTTTAATCAATCTGAGCGTGAGAGTGTTATTTAATTTTCAAATCCAGACATAGTACACACAATTTCGAGTTAGGGGCAAAACACAGCACAACAGTGGTTATGAGTTATATTCATACTGTATATTGTAGCCTAGTCTATATTTTACTAAACTACTCCTGCACAGTTACACCAATCTTGTGATCCATGCAGCCAGGATTATGATGACTGATCATATTGATAAATCATTTATTTTATGAGTATTTTATTTTATACACTGCATGCATGGGTCACTTACATTCTTCAGCCACAAATGACGGTTGTGTGATTTTGTGGTGAAATCATTTTGGATTTTAGGGCTCTATCAGCCATTGGGCCTGTTTTTGATAATGCCTGCCAACACTAATTGAGCTCTGTATCTCTGGGTTGAAAAACAAAGACTGATTTTGCATCTTCATGTAGTAAATTCTAGGATGAGGCCTGTGAAGAATATATTTGGGCCTGATACTTAAACTGCATTTCTTTTCAGACGCCACATTTACCAACACCAGCTCCTTCTTATGATGAAGTTGGAGCCATGCAAACAGATTAATAAATCACTCGTGAGCATTGTCATATGATTCCTGAACTCAAACTCACGCTGGTTTCTGAATTAATTTGATAAGTAAGGCCCACAAATAAGCTTAGAAAGAGTGGATATAATCTAACTGTCAGTTAAGAAGCAGCTATGGTATTTTCAGTGTATTAAATGTAGTCTGGATCACAGTCAGAGCGTCAGTAATTGCAAAAAAAGCATACTGTACTGTATGGTGAGAACAAAGGAGGAAAATCATTTTTGATTTGTACTTATTGCTGTACAGTATGTATCTGGCAACCATCTTTCAGGTGTGTGAAAACGGACACTGGGGCATGCCCAAGTGAGACTGCTAGCACACTGATAACTCACCTTACAAAGAGCCACAAGGATGAAGACGGGGATGCAAAGCATGGAGCTAAGCATAAAGATGGAAGCCATGCCTTGAGCCCATGGTTCACGGGGCGGTAGGTATGAGTCATAAACCATATTATACAACAAAGTGCCCTGGATAGAGAAAGAGGAGGAGATAATCAGATATGTGTGTAACATTCAAGTAATTCACTTAATGGATCGCAAGCAGTTAATACAAAGTGCTTTACAGAGAATGTAAGGAAATGGTAAATGCCATATTGTATTTGTACCGCAGCCATGTAGACAGTATGAGCAGTGAATCTGACTAGAAAAAAAAACGGAGGTCACTTGCCCCACAGATCAGTGGAGTGAAAAACAGCCAACAGTACTTCAATCCGGGGAATGGTGGATATCCAATCATGTCTGCAATGTTGTCATAGAAACGATCTGCACCTACAACACATACAGTATGCTGTCTCTGAAATGAACACATTGCATGGTCATATAGCATTCCAATGGGGTTATTGTTAACAACTTTTGAGTCAACTTTTAGTTGTGAGTTGTGCGTGGCACCCAATAGCGCATGTCATACTAATGGAACAGTCTGAGCCAATAGGCATGCGAGGCAGCCAAATAAAGCTGGCAACAAATGCTCTGGATGGCTTGAAGTTCAGATCCGAAAGAGTCTGGTTACAGAACCTCTTTGAAACCTTCCCCAGTGAATTGCCTGCATACAGGGCTGACCAATTACAGTAAGACCCAAATATGTGGAACTGGGGTCGGGTCTGAGTACTGTAAGTACAGCAGGAGCGCAGTCTCGGATGGCAGGAGCGTCACCTACATAGTGTTGAATGGCTTGCCTGGAGCATCAGCAAGGGCTTTTGGCGCCCCCGTGAGGACCCAGAGGGACACTGCTGCTGAATTCAGCACCGTCCCAAGTGCCTCTCCAGATACATGTACAGTGAGAGTGTGTGAGCTCAGTGACGTGCTTTACCATTCCCAGTGCAAGGCTGAGATCACTGCCAGGTAGCAGAGGATGTACTGTACACTTTTCAGAACAAGTCAGTGTTGTTTGAACAGAAGCATTGGTTCAATGGACTATATGTGGGTCTATAAGTGGGTCAAAATTCTCTGTGCACCAGTTTTCAAACAGATGCCATTTTGTATAGATAATACTTGCACACTTGCATTTGTAAGCCATTCAGAAACAAGAGTGTGCAACAAGTTCTCACCAATATATGTGGATTTGTTTGCAAACCAAATAATAGGCACCAGTGATGATCGTTTTTGTACAAGTATGTTTACTGACAAGGTAAGAAATGCAATGACATAACATTTAACTTGGTTTAATTTAACACAGGCCTCATGTTGAGAAGCTCTATTCACCCCATAATGAGCATTGAAGTGACCAAAGCACTTCAGCAAGCTGATCAAGGAGAGGTGCCTACAATTTGAGAAATAGAATCACGCTTAAAACCATGCAAGAACTAATAGTCCACCTTTAAGTTGGTAAATTCACCTAAAAACGGCACCAAATGTTGCTTGGTGTACCTTTAAACCTAATCATGTGCATTATTGATATCAGTCAATTTACCATAAATCCATGCGATGACAATGGTCTCAAAACAGGCGATGAGGAGAAGACTGTTCCCACTAACGGCAAAAGTGTCAACCAAAGAAAAAAGATTGATACCACCCTGAACACAGAAGACAAATAAAGAAAGCAAGAGTCAAGATGAGAGAATAAAATATTTTCAAGTGTATCAACACCTTTTGCTTTGTTGTTATGCTATCTAAAGTTACACTCATTCCACAACAACATGCTGTAAGGATAGTATGACTGGAAAAGCATTTTTACTTTGACTTTGTTGAATTAGGAAAGGATGTGCATGGCCACAGAGCTGTCATTAATGGGACACATGGTTTTGCACACAAACTGTATGTACAGTAAGTCTTGAATTTAGAAACGGATCAACGGCCAAATCGGAAAAAAATCGTGCCTGTGATTTCTGTCTTGATCATGGCAATATAGCCTGTAAGTAATACTGAAGTGAGAGGTAGAAGTGAGAGGACCCTGCATTTTGTAATCTGTGGAGTTGGTGCAGTTTCCAAGAACAGCCACACAGCCACACTTCAAATTTGAAAACTACAAAGATTAGGTGCTCTCACATCAGACTTAAAGCGATAAACTTGTAGGCTCTATGTCTGCATGTGCAGGTTTGAAACGTTGTGTCAAAGAATATTTTACGTCAGTCGCTCCCAGTTGGAGTTAGGGCAATCTTCTCATTTTTTTTGCCTTTACAATGGGAGTGCTTCAGCACTCTTGCACACACACGCCCAAAATGCTATTTTTAAACCACTTAGAATGTTCGAAATCTCACGAAACGTCCTACAAAGTATTAGTCCTTTTACAGAAATCCAGTCAAGCCAATGCTCCTGGTCCCTGTGAATCAGATCTGTCCAGCCCTGGGAGGATGTTCAGGGCTATCTTAGTCCAGCCGCATTCTTAGGGCATCTGTAGAACATTTCCATTAGGGTCCCTTCCCCCCGTCTTGAACAGCGGTGCTCAGCCCCGGTCTTCTATTTTCATCGAGCACTGGGGATTTTGCCAACAATGCTTGAAACTTCCAACGTATGTGTTTAAGCATCTGTTACTCTAAGTGTTACCACATGGGTTTCAAGTGTCTAATAAGAGCTTTCTGCTCTTACCCATCATCATGAGATGTCACAAAAAACCTTGCAGCCAACCAAAATGTTCTAACCAGGCTAATATTTCCATGCTATAACAGGAGCAGGTTAAAGATGGTTTTAGATTCTGGCCGAAATTATTCTAGAAGTAGAAGTGCATGCACACAGCCTCTATTTCTTAATTGCTTAACTGCATGTGATGTTTTTGAAATAGCGTATTGGATTTAATGGATGGTTTTGCAGATTTCATCTGTGTTTGACTGGCAGATTTTGGAATTATGTAACATGGTTTTTGTGTAAACAGTATACAAGCTAATTAAACAAACACAAAAATTGCAAAGTAATCACGCAAAGTAAAAAAAAGTAAGATTACATAACTTTGGAAAATATGTCTCTAACATCTTGGTATTATTGGTAACATTCGAGTGTTGCCAATTTCAATAAAAAGATGATCTTTATTGCTCTTTATTGCTCAAAGGTAATTATCTCTTACCTCTGTGACGAATGGTAGACCCAAGAGGAAACACACAACAGCAATAACCAACACCAAGATCTCCCTTCTTCCCTCCTTTCTCAGCACAGCAGGAAACAGATCAGATATCGCTGTAGCCAAGCTCTCCACACACACAAACTGGAAGTAAAACATGCAAGTGAACTAAGAGATGAGATGAGATCAAAGCAATCTGAGACATAACTGTGGTCATTTCCTAAAAAGAATTTGGAGGAAGATCAACATTTCTGAATGCAGTCCTGATACAAGGATACAAGGGTGACATGTGAAATAGATTATTCAGAGTAGTCAGAATAGGGTCTTCAGTCAGTGAAGCAAATCGTTTCCGAGATATGAATCATAACATCTATTAACCTGTGAAATTTTATACCACTCATTCAATGCACTGTGATTTTATGACACATTTCCTGTTTCTGTGCAAGATATTAAAACCATTAGAAATTCATCAATTTGTCCTTTCGACATATTACAACACATCAAGATTCCTTCCCAACTGAATATCAACATCTTGGCCGGATGTCTGTAAACATAACTAAATAATGCTAGAAAAATATTTTATTGATCTTATCTATCCATGCAAGAAAATTGATTGCTTGAATGCTTAATAAACCAGGCACAACCAAAACACCCTTGGAAAAAGACAGTGCGGCATCTACCTGACTGTCCAGCCCAAGCAATAGGATCATGAAGAAGAAGAGCACAGACCAGAACTGTGAACCTGGGAGAAGAGCCAGTGCTCGGGGATAGGCAATAAAGACAAGCCCAGGACCTAGTGGAGAAAACCCAGTAACTGTTTTAAGCACCAGACTCACCACAGACAGTACAGTGTAGAGTATACCAATCAATCTAACAAATGATCTAAAGTCTACAGCAGGAAAAGGCCATTCTGACTGTTCCAACTGTATTGTTGGAACTGAGTGTGAAAATTGAAAAACCAAACAGCTTCACAAGTCTACAATAATTAAGCCTGTCTTAATTAAAATGTCCACCTTACTGCTGGGTCCCATGATACATTGCATGAACATCAGTTTCCATTAATTTTACAATGATTACAATTACTGGGTTTCCATCCAACGTTATTCGCATTTCATATTCGTACTTTAATTCGGCTCGCAACTATGCGTCTCTGCGTTTCCATCAACTGTGTAATGCGAATAAGACATTAGGCTAATCAAGTGACATGTTCCGATCAGCTGTGGAATTACCGTCTATGGACAGAAATGCGGTTAATGTGAATATTCACGAATTTAACTATTTCCATCGACTTTATTGGTATTTGCCTTAGTTACATCAATAGTTAAACAACCTCGTTGGAGCAAATCGAATTTACTATATATTCGCATTAAGGGACTAATGCGATTTTGCAGGTGTTTCCATCAAGGATTTGTTATTCGCCTAACTTAAAAGCGCATTTACAAGTTGGATGGAAACCCGTCTATTGACAAGCTGTCATTAATTAATAAAAAACGCTTCTGGGATTGGTTTTAAGGAGATAGTATCTGCCCACTGAGGAGCAAACAAATGTTTGATGCATGACAAATACGAAAAAGAAATATATAAAGCTTCTAAAAAGACTAATAGAAAAGGCTTATAAAAAACTTCACAGCTTCTTGTGAACAGATGAAAACCAGTCAGATATGGCGTGACATTTCCAACATGAGCGTGAGCAAAGCGCAGCGAGAGGAACAAATGTCCGTTAAATTCCGTGTTCTATTTTTGCAAGGGGGATGGGGGCAAAATCCTCCTTTATGCAGACAAAAGTCAAGCCCTCATACACTAATACAGAAAATCAAGTAATAGTAAGTTTATATTGTGACGTGCCAACTTCTGCAGACTGGAACTATTCACGTTCGCTCCCGTTGTAACGTATTATATTGCTCTATCTTGGTCAATATTCCATGATCTTTGACTACAGTGGATAAATATTCCACAGATCTATTCTGTCAAACTACTCTACAACAGCGATGATATAAAGTGCCATGGTGCTAATAATGAAAATACATACCACTCGAGGCAACTTCTGCCATATCAACGCCAAGCTGATCAGCCATGAAGCCCAGCACAGAGAATACAGCAAATCCAGCAAAAATACTTGTGCAGCTATTCAGTACGCAAAGGCCAATGCAGTCTCTGTGGAATCAAATCAAATACTGCATCACAAGTGGGGCATACAGCAGAAATAGAATTCTCTTATGGAGTGGAATTTCATCCAGCTGTAATCCTGGACGCACAATTCAGACTCGACTAACCTGTAGCAGTTGTTGTTGTATTTATTGTAGCTTCCCAGAGCAGTGAGGACCCCCTGGCAGACTGCATAGGAGAAAAAGATCTGTGTCCCTGCGTCAACCCATACCTGGAGAGAGAACGAGGGGAAAGAAGGGTAGAAAAGGCTGTTTAGTTTTCTCCTTTTTCAGGGCTACACATTGGAACTGAGTTCTATGACACCAACATGATGCTGTCCTCACAGAATATAGAACATCATTATCAACATAGTTGGATTTCCATTGAACCAGTTCAAATGTTGTATGGGTTTTGAGGGTTCAAACCAAATCCATGATATCATTAAGATTCCTTCTAGCCATTAATTAACTGCAAACAAATAGTTTAGCTTGGTGTACAAATGTGCCAGTAGTAGCACAGATCATGCAGGCCACAATCATCCTGTGATAACAGTTCTGTCAACAAACTAATCAGCCAATGGAAAAGGCAGGTAAAGTACTCATAATACAAACAGTTCATTTTAGACCCTTTCTGTACACCTACTACAACCAATTTTATTTGGACAGTGCCTTTCTGGATGCTCAAAGACATCATACACAAAGGAGAGAAAAGTAAAGATCAAGAACACAAACACAAAACACAAAAATAAACACACAAAATAAGAAGAGTTGCAATAGATGGATCGATGGGACAAGGCAACTGGATATCAGAGGGAATGGCCAATGGGGAAGTGAAACAATGGTTCTGAGTTAGACTTAGAGCTGAATGCTCTGCTCCCCATGGTGGTGAGATGGGCGGAGGGGACAGACAAGTGTATGGGGGAAGAGGATCTGCAGAAGCGGGAGAGAGTCGGAGCATGGAGGAGGTCTGATAGATATGGGGGAGGAGGGGGGGATTGTGAATGGCCTTGAAGTTAGCAGGAGGGCAGCTGAATTCTGGACCAGTTGAAGTTTCTGGAGTGATTTGTGGGGGAGGCCAAAGGGGAGAGAGTTGTACTAGCCCAGGTGGGATGTGACGAGGGGCATAAGAGAGGGGCGGAGGTGATTGATCTTTCGCAGGTGGAAGTAGGCAGACTGGGTAATGCTATTGATATGGGACTGAAAGGATGGTGTACTGTTGGGGATGACGCCTAGACTCTTAACCTGGGGGCACGGTGAAGCGGAAGAGCTGTTCATTTTGGCTCTGGTATCATCATATCACATTCTACCAGTAAGGGATGCCAGCTCGAATAGCCGTGTGTATAAAACATTAGTACAGTGTAAACCTCCCTCCCAATGCCTTAAGAGCATGCTACTTAGTTGCCTGGCAGCCTGGGTCTTTTAGTCGGCTAGCTGGAGCGCTCAACTCTTCATCCAATGCTTCTGTGAGGTTGCAGGTTCAAGCTCAGAGCAGGACCACACAAGATGACCTTGGTTACATATACCATATACCATATTATGTGCGGCTGCTGTGTAAAATACCTTGCTAGTAAGTATAGAAAGAATAATTTCTTGCAAACATGTTGCTCAAGGACGGGATACAATAAATAGTTGGGGGAGTTGCGAGGTGCATGTGGTTAACTCCTAGCCCAGGGGTCTTCAACCTTTTTTAGCCCAAGGACCCCTTGGCTGAGAGAGAGACTAAGCACGGACCCCCACCCCAAATGTAGCACAGTAAGTCTAGTAAACCTATGTCTATGCACCGTATTTGAACTGTCATTTTCCTATTTTATTGCACAGAGAAGAATTGGGGTTCAAAAGATGTACATGACATTTTTCTCTATTACATGTAAGCCTATCTGCCCTGCATGGCTATAGGGGGTTGGAAAAAATGCAGACGTTTGAAGTTTGATGTGATTTCAAGAACAGATTACTCAGGAAGCACCAATCATATAGATGCAGGCCATACGCCATTGGAATCAATAGGACCCCCTGTTTATTTTGATATGCGGTTTGCCATAGGGGAATAGTGAAGGCATGTGATATTTCAAAGAGAAGAATGTGTATGACATGGAGCAGAACTGTATTAGTGACATTAATTTGGCATAAATTCAAGGCTAACTATCTCGCGAACCATGCATCATATTAGGTCAGGTTCTGCAGTTTCACATGATATGCTTCTTATTTCTGCGTGCCAAAAAATGGGGGTGCATTTGGATGGAGAAGAATGTGCAGTACTCCCTGCAGTATCCCCTAGGGGTCGCGGACCCCCGGTTGAATACCCATGTCCAAGACCATACTAATAGTGTGACACAGTGATAATAAAAATTGAAATGAGAAGATCATTACCTAGGAGTGGAAATTTACCCAAGAGTCCTGTCAAATACCGCTACTAGTCAGTCTTATCCTCATAAATTACCTGTATGTGTCTCAGTTTGGTGATGTCTGGGTAGAGGTAATATTTAATTCCTTCCTTTGCACCTGGCAAAGTCACCCCACGAAGAAGGAGAATGAACAACATCAGGTAAGGGAAAGTTGCTGTGAAGTAGACAACCTGCAACACAATCAGTGCATCAATTTAAGGAATAACACTTTATTTTAAGGATCATGCATTCGCCATCACCACACAACCAATCAATGTACAATATATTAATTAGTCGTAATGTGTTCAGCAACATAAATAATTGAGGTTGTAGTAATAGGCAGTTGCCAGAGCAGCCTGCGCAGTGAAATATTTGAATAAAAACATCCAGTGTGCAATCTGTATACTTGACTGGGCGATATTACCACAGCTAACTGTATTTCAAGGATTCAACGAGATTTCAAGTGATTTGTCATTCAGTCTTTGTCTTGTGTTTTTCTTGCCTGGGGTTTAAATTTAACTCTCGGCAGATAAATTTCCTCCTAGCTCCACACATCTGGAATTTCTCCATTGGCGATGTATTCAAGAAGAAAGAGCCTTATCAAAAATCCTTGCATATGATTGCATAAATCATCTTTATTGACATACTTCAACCACTCACAATAAAACCAAACCATGACGCTGATGAGAGCATCTACTGTATGGGTGTGACATCACGCAGTGTGACATCACACAGTGCTCAGTGAAATGCCATGTGGAGCTTGGAGGAACTACACACAGACGACGAGAGTCGGGTTAGTTTGAATTCCCAAAGTTTGATAGTACCCAGCTCCCTAGTTTTGAGCTGGGCACTCCAAGTTCCACTTCTTCCTCTTGCCATCCTGAATCATTCATTACAGGTCTCTCTGGTCTCACGCACTGAGACGCAAGTGGCAAGTCTCACATCTCACGCCGCACATTCCTTTTCTCAGACTAAGTTTTCCATTATAGCAGAAAAGCATCAGTATGCAACATTTTGTCACTATTTCAAGTTTGTTTTTGTGTGCACCTTCTTCAGTCATTCGCACACTGAAGAAGGCACACGCCGATAGACAACAGAACCGCCACTGCATGTTCAAAGTGGACATACTCACCTTGCCTGTGGATTTCACCCCCTTCCAGATGCAGAAATAGCAGATGATCCAGACAATTAAGAGACAAGCAGCCAGGTCAAGGTTAAGACTACCCAGACCTGTGTCGCTTTCCCGTAACACTCGATTTCTGAGGAGTATTGTACAAACACATTACTAAAACAATCAGGCTGGATGAAAAGAAAACTTCCCAATAACCAAAACCTACTTATGATGCAGACAGACAGACACATGAACACACACACACACAGACACACACACCACCACCACCACAGCTAACTTTTCAATAATCAAACATTCTTCATTTCATGTGCTTTGTAATAGAGATACTATAACTGTAATATCAAATCTGAGATGCAACAAATTAAATAGTCTTCAAGCAGTCTCAAAACATTTTAAGAAACAACATACCGCCAGAATTCTTCTTCAGGACTGACAGCAATGTTACCAGAGCTTTACAGGGGACAAACAGGTTAACCAGCAGTTTATTAAAAATGTTTTAAACAGTAAAAGAAAATTACTAAATCTGTTTTTAAAATAACAGTATTTTAATCCTACCTATCCTACCTATAGTCATGAAGGTGGTAATCTGTGTTATTGTCAGGCCAGTAATAGTCCACTCCAGTTGAGTTCATGGTGGTCATACATTTCACTGCCAAAAAAGGAAGATGAAATAAAATAAAATAAAATAAAATGAATTATCACATGGAGAAAGGAAATCCTGTTTTCTGATTGGCTGGTAGGGTGTCTGTTATTCCCTAATATCAGGACACCTATTATGCATATCTGATTAAAAAAAAAAGTTGTATCACTGTTATGAATTATGTTATTAATCTACTATCTATGTAGATATGTAAACTGACCAATGTTTATAACATAATAACTTATTTGACATAAGTGTGTAATCACTTCTTGCAATTAGCCTAATGTTCAAACAACCAAAAAAAAAAATCAGTTAGCCCCATACTTGTGTTCCATTGGTTGCCACAGTGGGCCCAGGGAAGAGAAGCCCTGAAGGAGTTGAAGAAGTATAGGAGGGCCCATGCTAACACCACAATGTAGTAGATATTGAGGTAGGACACAATCACCTGGGATGCTATCCCTATTCCTGCAGAGATGACGCATTGGGAATTAAGAGAGTACACAAAGAGCTATCAAAGCCATCAAAACCTGAGGTCCGTCAGATTCCCCACCTTCAAACATTGGGCAGATTTTGCGCCAGGCAGTGACCCCACCCTCACTGGTATACTGCCCTATGGCAGTCTCCAAGAAGAATATGGGAATTCCACAAAAGAAGAGGAAGATGAAGTATGGGATGAAGAAAACTCCTGGGGAATGAGCAAGAAATACAAGATTTGTTAAATGGACAGGTTTTTATATTTTTTTATATTTGACTGTTTTGATATCACGATAAGGCTATTAGCCTACTCTCACCACCACCATTCCTGTAGCAGAGGTATGGGAAACGCCATACATTGCCTAAGCCAATGATTTCTCCAGCCATGGCCAGGAGAAACTCATACTTGTTAGCCCATTTGTCCCTGGGCTGATTCGTGGAGCAGGGGCCACTGTCTGGGAGGTCACTGTTCATTCTCTCCCCAGAAGGGATTCCTGTGTGTATTTTATCCATGGACTCCTCCCCCTCTTCCTGTTGAATTCCGTCTCCACTGTTGATCATGTTTGTGGCAACTTTGCTTTTATGACAGCAAAATAAACCAAATGAAAAATAAATCATATCAGCTGATGAAAAACGGTCAAGTAGCCTACATGGTTATAAATAGGCTGTGCGCACATAGTCTACATTTGTTTGCACATTATCATTAATGAAATAATTAAAACCATTGCGTACCAAAGGTGCGCGTCAAAGAAGCCTACATGTGCGAATGCTCATCATCAGTGGCTTATGGCCCATAAACGTTTTATACAGTTAGTAGCCCTAGGCCGACAACAATTTCATTTAATGATTTTCAAGACGAGTCTACCACAGAATCACAAAAGGTTTCTTTTACATTTGGTGCTTACAAGTAGGCATACAGAAAGCCGCTGAAATGGCAAGTAGCCTAGGCTCAGGTCGCAAAGGTAGGTTATTACTTTTTTGTGCATTCTGTCATTCTGAGGCTATTTAACTTTAAATTAAATTAGATTAAGTTTAACAGTAGCCAAACATCTTTCGTTCTGCTCATGTGGTGCAGCATGCAGCACGAGACGAGTCTTTTACTAGAAATCAAGTGGGTTTAACCCGTAACACATGTTGGCCTATGAGGCATCGAAATTGTAGGCGACAAATATTGAAAAGCGACCTACCCTGCTGTCTGTCGTTATAAGGAGTGCCCCCCTCTTTCACAAAATGTCCTTATGGTCCACGGAGCTGAAAACAAGACCAAGGGTGGGACTTAAACTGATGAGAATGAAATGATTTCGAAACATTTAAAACAAATGAATCGGCATAGTTTCACCATATTTTCATTTTTTTTTCTTCCAATGAATTTATCACCATTATGCATTATCAATATGCAGAGAAGCTTACATTGAAAAATGGCAAAACTTTTGGCCATAGCGGTGTATGGCGAGCAGTATGGTCGTATAGAGGGGAGCTGAATTTTAGAGCTGAAATCATTTTAGGCGAAATGCATTTCTACTTTTTTGACAGCTTAAACTTGTCAGCGTATTTTAGCCTGTGTGCGAGACTTTGGAGAAGTGGGCGAGAGAACAACTCGAGAACACAGTCGACTTTCATCTATCAGGGAACACTCAAATCGCGCTTTAGGAATGTCATTCAATCAATCGGATTTTACAAGTAGTTTACCGTACCTAATGTTTATATATTTGGAGTAGATGGGACATGTTATAGGCTCCATCATAGCCTACATCAAGGCTATTCAATTAATTTGGGACTGGGGCCAGTTCATCAAACTGAAGCAAAACAAGGGGCCGGAGAATATGACTAATCACAGTAACAAATAAAGAAATTAAGACAACATGTCGATGCAGAACAACAGAGTACCGGTGCACATTATGACACATTTAAACACATGGGCCCAAGGCGTTGTTATATTCAAATACAAATGACACATTCAAACGATCCTTTTTCTTAAAAGAAAAGAAATGCAGCTAATCGGCAACTGAATACAACTCATGCTTTTTTCTTTCTAAAACACAAAAATAAACTGCCCCATAAATTCACGTAGGCCTACTGTAAGAACTACTGCTGTTCCTACTTTTGCACATAGATCAGACAACAGCAATAAGCATGATCAAGGCACAAATAATAATGTCTTTTGAGTTTCACAGTCCTCCCTGCGAACTACATGTAAGCCTTGAGGCACTTAGGCCTAGGCCTACTGAATGAGTTTGCAAGCTTGTGCACCTACACAGAAGATTTAGGCACCACCTCCTGGCACTTGGTACAACACAACATACTGTACAACCAATCGCTTTTTCCGCCAGCTGTTTACAGACGTGTCTGCCGTATATGCGGATTTGCTATGTCCAAACTGTTTAATTAAAGGAACAGTATAAATTTGTGGCCAAAATCTGGTACTGCAAACAGATTTTAACCAGCATGCATCACAATTTCGGGAGCGCTTTGAGTTGAAGACCCAAAAACTATTTCCTCCCCAATGGATGCCAAGGTGGCAGCCTTCTTGCTTAAGGACAACTCCCCCTTGATCAAAGGATTTCCACATCACAGTTCCCTTGACAGTAGAACGTTTTTGTCTCCTTTTGTAAGTGCCCCAAAAACATAAATATCAAAATAAATTGAAACATTTTGAAGAGAAAATTAGGCTACTACAGTGGTTTCCAACCTTCTGTGATTCATTTTGACATGACAAATTTCTGGTGAACCCCTAGACAATGTTTTTAGATGGGTTTCATGATCTTTACAGGAGGACGTTACCACACAGCAGACATTTCGTTTTTTCTTCATTGCTTTCAGTGACGAATTGAAGTTGAAGGAAACTTTCATCATATTTTCTCTGTCCTCAGTGTCTATTTCTTAACCTGACTCCCGCCAGATCCTTGTAGTTCGGTCATGCTCCACCAGAGGCACTTCGCTGAGCTCCACACAAGAATCTGGGATCGAGGGCAATGCAAACTCCTTCAAGGCAGAAAGAAATAATGAACCGATCAGGATCACTAAGCGGGATTTGAATTGATGTGACAAGTGACACTCTCATTAGCTTTTGCAATGTGAGTGGTTGTAGTAGCATGTCAATAAAGGAACGGGCAAGTGGTTTATTCAGTCATATGAAAGGGTTTTTGAAAACTCAAATACATCTCAAGTACATCTCCTATTGAGCAGAAATGTGGAGCGAAATGCCTCTGGTGGAGCATGGCAGAACTACAAGGATCTGGCGAGAATCAGGTTATCTACACTCACCGGCCACTTTATTAGTCCAACTGTCCAACTGCTTGATAAACGGAAATTCCTAATCAGCCAATCACATGGGAGCAACTCAATGCATTTAGGCATGTATACATGGTCAAGACGATCTGCTGCAATTCAAACCGAGCATCAGAATGGGGAAGAAAGGTGACTTAAGTGACT
>JASCQY010110381.1:1221-14348 GCA_030264315.1 Sardinella tawilis
ACCCAGTCCCTCTACCCTTCCGACTGGGGGCTCCACACCCAGTCCCTCTACCCTTCCGACTGGGGGCTCCAAACCCAGTCCCTCTACCCTTCCGACTGGGGGCTCCAAACCCAGTCCCTCTACCCTTCCGACTGGGGGCTCCACAAAAGTCTTTCCTGACAATCCAGAAGAGGAGAATACATACCGCACATCTTTCTACCTTTGGCTCACACCTTCCTACTGAAGTTTCGCTGTGAAACAAATCCCTCATCCCCCCTGCTGATGCTCTAATGAAGAAAGCCAACAGGATTAATAAGTATCCAATTTCTCATATGCTCTCAGCTCCTCAGTCTGGTGCCCATGGTGGTGTCAGTTTAAGGCTTCACACTTTAGCTACCCCTTCAGGGAAGACAAAAATTATTTGACAATTTGCAGGATTAGACTGAAATCCAAGCAGAAATTTCCTCTTGCCTCATAATTGACAACTCTCTTCATTTCATTTTTTTCTGTTTTTAATAGAGAAAGTTGAATTATAGGACAGAGGTAAAAAGTCTTTTTGCCGTGCTTTCGAGAGGAGAATGCCTTGATGTACTGATTATGTGCATGATGCTCATTACACTGTGTCACATTCAACCCTATGCTTAGTTTGCAACATTTCTCTCTCTCTCTCTCTCTCTCTCTCTCTCTCTCTGTTCTGTCTTTAGTGAAATTGGGGGGATCCTGCTGACTTTACCCAAGCCCCAGAAACCTCACTCAGAGCTGATAGATATAAATTATTACGTCCGTGGAAAGTCTGTGGGCGAGGTGGTCTGGCCGCGGAGATGATGCGATTTATCAAAGATGGCTGATGCGAAACTGTTTTTTTTAAATTCACAGCTCCTCACTAAATCCATTGTGTCTGAAGCTTTTTCTAACAAAATAGCAAAGAAAGGGAGTTTTTTTTCTTACAAATCAACTTGAGTATGGGTTATTTATTAATTTATCCATCACCTTAACTTTCATTGTGTACAGTAATTATATTTATTGATTGATTGATTTGGCAACTTGATCTGCAGGACAACTCTCTGCGCTGAAACATATTTTAATTCACAGACCATCCTTCCTCATTAATGCTTCTTATTAAACAAAGTTCATTTGGCTGATGCAGCTTCAAGCCTGATAATGATTTGAACTGATAGCTCCCTTCAAGTGAAGAGAAGAGCAAAAAACGACTAACAGCACAGCAACAAAAATGTGTTCCCTCCCTCCCTCCATCCCTCCGTTCCTTCCCTCCTTCCTTCCTTGTGCAGAATGATAAAGGTTACAATAAACTTAAAATGCCAGGAGTTATGTCCCCATCTTCACACAGCATTTAGGCAATTTAGGGAAAAGAATATCGAAACAGAGTGTACTGCTGAAATGTATTGCCTTGGGCTGTCTTGGCATACTGTTGTTACACTTTGCTTTATCTTACTCTCCCGCATAATGCATATCACAGTGACACTAGTGGATCCAGTGTTGTTGTTTTCTCAGTGTTTATGACTGTCAAATTAGCTATCTGCTACATGATTTACTAACACAGTAGAAAACCATCTGTCTGAGCTGGCATTGCGAATCTCATTCTCCGCTTCAGAAAAGGAAAGTGGGAGTTACTGTATCCTGAAGCCGAAATCTGAGTGGCTTATACTTAGTTTGGCGTTAGAGTGAGTTGGTTGAACAGCAGCTCTGCGCTCACATTCATTCAGTGGGCTAAATGCTCAACAGTGGTCACGCTTTGTGTAGCTTCACTTTGCCTGGGGTTAATGGCCAGTCATTTGTCACAACAATCCTCCACCCTTTGGTTCCCTTCTCCCTGATATTAATCCTGCTGCAGTTTCTCCGTCCCAATCCGTCCATAAATCACTGGCTGACATTGATGAAATTGTGTTTGATTGTGATCTCGGTATCGGCCCAATAAGTCACTGTGTTTGTTTAGTCACTCGCTCCTGTTTGTAGAGAATCAGCCTCCATCTCCGGAGGGACCCCCACGCTGACATCAGTCCAGATGCCAGATTTGCTGGCAATGTTTTCATAGAACCCCTTTTCTTTTCTTTCTTCACTTTTTTTCTTTTTTCCTCGACTCCTGCTCCTCGCCCAAGCTGTTTAGGAACCCCAGTGTCTGACGGGTGAGCAAGTGTCAGGGAAACTGGAAGGCGATTAATTGCGCCTCAAATAGTTGGCGCCTTAGGGGAGGCTCAGGCAGGCCTGTGGAGGATGAGCTCAATTCGAGCCTCTCACAGCATTTTACCCACAAGGCTGAGGGCTTGGGTCAGCACGTAGGGCTGAATTCAGAGAGTCGGCGCGGCGCGCGTGATGGATTTGCCCTCAAGGGTTTCACTGCATGCCTGTAAAGGAAACAAGGAGGAGAGCAAACTTGAAAGTGGGTGGGAATTTGCAAGCACACGCACAAATAAACTCGTGCATATGGAAGTGTGGCCAAACACACACTAACACACACACACACACACACACACACTCATTCAAACCAGTTAAGTCCAGGATGTTCCTATGGGTCTTAAAAATACGCAGTACCTGCTCTCAATTCAAAGTATGTAGACTGCTCAAGTCCACTTGTAACACCATCAGGGTCATACATGTAGGTGTGCCTGTTTCCACAAACCCCATCAGAATTAAAGAGCAGGAGGCATTGCAGGTTTTTCACAGCATTGGCTTCCATCAGAGATGAACTCATACTCTTGCATGTGGGCCTATTTACAGTGCAGAGCCTCTCTTACATCTCCTGACCTTGGAGTCATGAATGCATTCTGTGCCCAGATGAGTATGACCAGGGAATGTTTCCCTCTTAAAACTTAAAAATGCGAAGCCCTATTGGTTTGCATTCTGTCAGTGTGAGAATGCATTCTGTTTTATGGGCATTGATAAGAGATGATTTATTTCAGTGCATAGGTAACCTACACATTTCAAATGGTTCCTAAGAAGATAAGATAGGAAAGTTGGCAAAGGCTAAGAAGTAACAACACCGCTTTAATTCATCATTGCCTTGACACGGCACACATACAGTAAAAAAAACAGCCTGGAGTTTGTACACAATCCTGGGTAAACAAGAGCATAAACAAGTCCAACCATTTTACAACACACCACAAACATACAAATTACAAACATAGTCCAACTGATAGTGCACAGACGGGACACACTGCAGGCCATACGAGCAACAGCTGGACCAGAAAATATAAAAACATGGGAGAGATGTTGAGATACATGCATTCCAGTTGCATGATTTACTGTATGATGAACACTTGGGTGTGTCCGTAGATTTTGCAGATTAGCATTTGCTCAGCTGTACATACAATATGTCTGGCGTCTAATCTCCAACTAAAGTCAGAGAAATAACAATTCTTACTGCATTATAATAAAACTATTTTCAATATTCGATACTGAGATTGATAAGATGCAATGAAGCCATCTAGGATTCAACTGAAAGGAAATCCATAACTCAGTTCCATCATGGAAACAGATTTGATTTTTCAGTTGGCAATTTGAAGCTTGAGGCTGGTTTCACTATTACTGTATTCTACAAAAACGAAATCCAATATTTAATAGGGTAAGAAGTTTTAAAAGTGCAGAGAGGTAAGACAGATATTTTTTAGGCAGCGAGCGGAAGAAACTGCCAAAGTTGGCACTAGCCAATGAGCAGAGCCGTGTGAGTGTGAGGAAATCACACAGTTTAGGAATGCTGATAATGAATCCCACTGATAGTAGTGTTTCGGATGTGGCTGGGAGAATATCTCACACATTCTAATATTGCATGCACGCACACACACACACACACACATACACACACACACACACACACACACACACACACACACACACACACACTCTTACAAAGCTTCTAGCAGCCCTGAAGCAGGTGCTCAGATCTTGCCAGTGCAGTACTAAAAGTTTATATCAAAGTGGAGGGTTGAAAGGAAGTTTGTTTATCACTAAAAATAACCATCACATATTAGCAGGCCTCGAGTATACACCAACCAATAAGCCATGTCTCCATTGTCAGCAAAGCTCACTGGACCTCATCTTCAGTCATCTAAGGACAAGCAAAAAGATGGATGGATGGATGGATGGATGACTGGATGACTGCACAGTACAGTGACAGATATACAGTGTACGTGAGAGAGACAACTGACTGCTGACTTACGCACAGATAGGGGTTTTTTTGTTTGTTTTTTTTACAAATATTAAAATTAGAACTTTTTTATGGTTCAATTTTATGGTATGATGAAAAGCTCATTCTGCTTGACACACGCTGACAAGTGCTAACAGAAAGGAGGGCATTCACTGGGGAGTTCTAGCTGAGATATACCCTGGCAATTGAAACAATTCAAAGCAGAAATCATAACAATAAAAAATAAACTAACTTTGTTGTTTGTGTTTATGTTTGCTTTAATGTGGTCACAGTCATTGCAATGTTCACTGGTCCACACGTCCATGCTTATGAGACGTTTCTTGAGGGGCTGCGTTGCCTCACTGTAACACAGGCTGCCTTTGATGTCCCTCTGTGGGTGTTCCGCTTTTTATTGTCCTGCATAATATTGTTTATTGTGGTGTGAAATTTAACAGTTGTCGTTGGCTTCCACAAAACAAATATGATAACACAACAACATATTTAGCCTTTTCAGTTCTTCAGTTCTCAGACGGCTGTAAAAGAGCCTGAAGCAGAAGTGATGTGTGTTGAAGTTTAAGAGAATCCGACGTGTCTCGCATGTCAGCCATTTGCGTGTGTGTGCGTGTGTGTGTGTGTGTGTGTGTGTGTGTGTGTGTGTGTGCGTGCGTGTGTGTGGTATGTGTGTGTGTGTGTGTGTGTGCGTGTGTGCGTGCGCGCATGTTGCTCCACATACCAGATGGGAATACGCCAAGGGTATCCTTGCTGAAAACAAATAGCTGGTCTCAGCCCCTTGGGCGGCAAATTAATTCAGGGGGAGGCAATGCAAATTGGTGCATTTCCAGGCGAGGTTGTTCTTTGCTTCAGAGCCGTTGAGAGTCAGGTCCTGCCCTGTCCTCTCGCTGCTGTCTCATCTGGCCTCTGACAGAGGGAATTGGCTGACGACAACACTGTGTTATAAATCTGTGAACATGAATGTCAACACATCAATCTGCCCAGGTCATCTCTGCACTCAAGACAGGCACAAGTACCCAAGTAGAGGCACAGTGCTGATGATGGTGATGACAGGAACAGCTGTAATTCTACTGTGTCCGCCACACAAGGATGCTCGGGAGCATCTGGGCGTATTCATGAGTGTGATGCCTCAAATGAATGATCAATTCTGATGGTCTGTCAGCAGTTCCGTTGTTAAAAAAAACAAACATGGATTCTGACGGGAAGTGTGGTCAGACCTTAGCCTAAGGCATCGACCGCTTTCAAATGATTTCACCTCGTGCAAAGCATCTGAGCCCCAAGCCATTAGCATTCGTTCCCCCCACAGTGGCAAGGCAAGGCAAGGCAGTTTTATTTATATAGCGCATTTCATACACAGAGGCAGTTCAATGTGCTTAACAAGTAAAAATGTAGAGAACTGTAAGAAATAAAAAATAAGATCACATAAAATAAAATAAGAGAAAAATAAAAACGATAAAATAAAGAAAAACAAAACACAGTACAGATAAAGTAAAAAGATAAAATAGTAGATAAAAGGTAAAAATTACAGAATGTAAAAAGACAGAACAGTAAATCATTGGGAGAAAGCAACTGACAACAGCTTGGTCTTACTGTAAGTCTAGATTTAAAACTGCAGATACTCTCCCGCTTAAAACCAATCACTACTGTTTGGTCATGACGTCAAGCAGTCACTATTTTTTTTTTGCTGATGTATGTTAATCACTTGGAATGCATTGTTTGAATTCAATGTTATCCCTTTCAGCCATCCCCCTGTTCGCTGTTTGGTCCTGAACAGTTTGAGATGGAGCGAACGCAAGTCTATTGCTTGCTCCCTGACCATAGTGCTGGAGCAATGACAGATTGAGCAGAAGCAATAGGTGGCGTAAGCCTGGCTAGTCAAGCCGAATGTCAACAAACAAAAATCACAACAACTATCTAAAGAGACGTCTCCTTAGTTCTCATAGACAACAACAAGATTGAAACTTACTGTAGGTCACAAATTATGAACAGGTGGCTGTTCACAGTGGTTTTGGACCATAAGCATCCGACTGACATATCAGAATCACTCTTACTCCACTCTTATTCTCTCCCTCTCTGTGCTATTTTGTGGCTGCTATGACTGTGAATGATTGGACAAGAGTCAATAGGAGCATCAAAATGCCAATTAAGCGAGTTTGAGAGAGGGCCACCACATAGAGGGGCCATTTTCAACCCCAGACTGTGATGTATGATGGATGCTCTGACTCATCTCCCCGCACCTGTCTGCACTCAGCCCTTCAGAGAAGCACAGTGGCGATGCAGTGCTCTTAAAAACACGGATCCTTGTCACTCTCTCACAGGCCTGCAATTGGGGCATATCCATGCGCACATTCAAAATGATGAAAACAGATGCCTCATATATGCTGACAACGCACCAACTAGTAGTGCTGATTGCAAACTTCTTGGTTGTGCTCGGATGAAGATGCATTAGCAACATGCTAATGAGAGAGAAGCCCAAGTAAGTCACAGTGATAAAATACTGTAGACCTCAGTGAGACTAATGCATTTTGAACATGAAAAATATCAGATTATTAAACTCTATCTCATTTTGAGAGTTTAATGATATTAGCATATGCTAGTGAATTAAATTACAGCAAATACAAATGAATGAAAAAGCCTTCAGGAATAAATGGACACAGAATGGATGAAATGTTAGTCTGTCCTTCAGTCTTACTTCTGCCGGAGTCAGTGGTCAGTGGTCAGTGTAGAGTTCATCTCTTTGTCTGGGAAATTATGAGTTAAGAATGTTTTGCTTGAAAGTTTAGCTTTGAATTGCACATCCTGAAAACTTTTCTCGCCCACTCTGGACTATGCAGGGATAAACTGCCCCCAGTTGTATAGGACTGAATTTCCTGCACCAATACCTTCAAGAGGTTCAATTTACAGCCGCAACAAGAAAGCATGATATTACTGTATAGTGCGGCACTCTGAGGCTGTGGTGCGAGCAATGCCCTCTGGCCTGTCATGTGTGGCGGCAGTGAAGGGTTCGGCTTGGTCTGGGTATTGAGGAGTGGCCTCTGAGAAATTGGCTTGTGAATACCAGCCCTGGTCCACCAGTGATGCACGGAGGCTGGGCGTGCACAGCCACAGGGAGACCCACCACAGACACCTGCTAAAGCCAGGGTTGAATGACTAATCCTTTGGTGGAGCAGGCAGGATGTGACCCCAAGACCTGTACACTGTGTCCAGCGAAGCACTGCAAACGACACTTTTAACAGGTTGGAGAATAATTTGGCCTGTTGTGTCAGTTAACAAGCCCCCCCCCCCCCCCCCACACACACACACACACACATGGAGACATAGAAATACACACACAAACGCACACGCGCACACACACAGATACAAACATACACACACACAGATATACACACACACACACACACATACACGCACACACACAAACGCATGTGCACACACACACACAGATACACACACACACACACATACAGAGACATAGAGATACACACACAAACGCACGCGCACACACACACACACACACACACACATAGGCATGTGTGCAACATCCAGTAAAAGTAAATCCAAGTTTCTGATTCCATTTGGAGGGGAGAACATGCACAGAGCCTTTACAGTAACACACACACACACACACACACACACGGAGAACATGCGCAGAGCCTGTCACACACACACACACATGGAGAACATGCGCAGAGCCTGTCACATACACACACACACACACACACACACACACATGGAGAACATGCGCAGAACCTGTCACACACACACACACATGGAGAACATGCGCAGAGCCTGTCACACACACTCACACACACACACACATGGAGAACATGCACAGGGCCTGTCACACACACACACACACACACACACACGCACACACACACACACACACACACACACACACACACACACACACACACATTAGCAAGCAAACACAGTGCAGCACTGTGCATGGATTGTTATGATAGTCCAGGAAAACAGCCAGGTCACAGTAGGGCCTTATGCCTTAGAACCAATCATCATTTCTCATACACACACTAATATTAATACTAAAACACTTCATTATAAACCTCTATGACAAATCCATTGTATAGATTACAATAGCTAGGAGTCTAGATTGTGTGCATTTATTTATTTCAATATGCAGAGAGAAAACTGTCATGCTGTTGTCATTGCCATATGTTACTGTCCTCCAAGACTCGTGACCTACAATTTGTAAGGGTGCGTCCATTTCTGAGAACAGAAGCAGCCTCAGGAAGTGTGACAATCATGCACACACAGATCCAGAGTGTTCTGGGCGCTATTTGGAATTTGTGAAAGGTTCGTGGAAAATATGCATGACTGCAACACGTGGCCAGAGACATTCGGGAATTTCACACCACGGTTCTTAATCCTTTGGCCGCGGGCCCCTGTCGATAGGGTGGTGGGATTTTGCGGCGCGAAGAAAATGTCAGGGCTAACTGCTTCCTGTATCAGGATCGGGCTTCTTCCTGCTTCGGAAGATGACACAGCATATGCAGAGTGTCTGTCTGTATTCCACACATGATTTATTTTTGCCTGGAAAAAACATCATGTTGCCTGGCCATGTCTGACCTCTCTCGAAAACTAATCCCAAAACCAATCATGAGTCTGCATTGAGTGCAGTGATTGATTTCCCGGCGCAAACATCAACACAGATTTGCAGAGTAATGGAAAGCAAGTGAAATAAAGCCATAGACTCCACTGCAGTGTGACAGAAACGTAGCGCTTCTGTCACAAGATATTTGTTATTCATCAAAATGTTTTATTACTTTGTTAAAAAAAAAAAAAAAAAAAACTTGTGTAAAATTTGTACAAAGGAGTTATTGAAATTGAAAGAAGAAAGAATTGAAAGAGGAAAAAGAAGAAGAAGAAGAAGACTCAACGGAGCGATAATTCTGTGGAGAGGCTAAAGGATTCTCTAGGGTGACGGTGACAAGAGCAAAAGCTTCCTGCAACATGTAGGAACTGCTCAGCTGTGCAGATCCAGTCAAGGGGGAAGCACCCACACGCAACACAGACACATAGCAACACACATGCACACAGACACACGCACACACACACACACACATTCACACACACACACACACACACACACACACACACACACATCCCAAAGGCAGACACACAACCAGAGACACCATTCATACACAAACCACCAACAACCAGTGGAACTCTTCCTGTACAAACCACACACACAAACACACTATCACACTACCAGAAACTTCTTATGTTTAAACTATAATCACATACATACACACCAAATACAAACTACAAATCCTTTAAAAACCTTATGTCTGACCTCATGTTACCTCTTATGTTCATTTGTCTTGGAATATTAAAATATTCCATTATACTTTTTTTTACTATCAGTCTAGGGGTGCTGTTATACTGAAGCTTTCACACAGGTTACAGTTCCACAACCTTTAGTTCAATCAAGGCAGAGATGCACCCCGTTAGTGAAATCTGTTTAATGAGCTGGGTATGTAAATCAAGTCTGAGCACAGACATTAACTTTGCAGGCTTTATTTAATCAGAGTGGACGAAGGTCATCTGTGTAGACTAACGATGAAACTGAAATATGATACTGTGAGGTGCCACGCTTCAATTTGCCCCAGTGTCATAAATCTGCAAGGGAAACGAGGCGACGAAGAGGCGGTGTGTTAGCTTGTAATTACACCGGCTGATTTACAAACAATGAGCGCTGAAAATCCCCCCGCCCTCAGCGGAAGTGGGGGTGAAAGGGAGTCCGCATCATGCAGTGATGATAAGTGCTTTAATGTTAGCCTATAGCCTATATGGGATCCGTTGTCTCCCGGCCAAATGTCACAGCGATCTTTATCGTGGAATTAGTTGGGGAAAACGATCAAAAGTAGCCTAAAATAAAAATAAGTTTACAGTCATGGTTAGGCTATTCGATGAGGCAAAGGAGCGCATTTAATTTTAAATACTCCCTCATCAATATATAAAGACAAAAAGTTTCGAAACTATCAAGGTTGTGTGCAACACATACAAAAATAAGTGGCAAGTGGGAGACTGGCATCATTGTGGCACAAGTAGCATGTTGGAGATGTTATCCGAATTTGAATAAGAACTAAACTGTTGGCGCAACTTGTCAAGCCGTCAGCCTCTCTCCATCACCAGCGGAGAGAGCCTTTAACCCGTACGCTGTGATCTGAGTGCAGACCAACACCGGCAGACTTGCTCCTGTCATCAGCTCGAGCCTCGCTCGGATCAGCTTCTGGAACGTAAAACCGCCTCGGCACAAACAAACCTCTTATCTCTCCTGGTTGTTTATGTACAGGCTGCTGTGGGTTGTCGGGTAGCTCTCTCGTGATGAACGCGACGCTGGCGGGGCAAGTGGCGGTGAAGTGAGATAGGCTTCAGTGGAGTACAGCTATTGATGATCGCTAATCTTTAAAATTCAGTGCTGGTTGCCGCAGGGTACAGTGGCTACTCGGGAACTCGCAAGGAAAGCAGTTGTTTCGCCCATGTTAAAATGGAATGGACTGCAACACGGGTTTTTACGCCGAGAGGTACTGAAGCATTCCGTGCTTTTAAAAAACTATGTGTTTGTGCTGCACTGATGGGTACGGCTCTATTTCGCGCCAGCGCCGAGAACTGTCCAGGGTCCTGCTCTTGTGTCAACAGCACGGCGACGGTTTCCTGTCTTGATTTGGAAGAGACCGAAATACCTGGGGATCTACCAACGTGGGTTAACACTTTCATTCTGAGGGGAAACAATGTCTCCACGATACCTGAGTGTGCGTTTTCTCCCAATGGGACCGAGCTGGAGCTGGTTACTTTGCTCCTGTCTCACAACAACATCCAAGTAATCGAACCTTTCGCATTTTTGGGGCTTCCTCGCCTTCAGTTCTTGGATTTAAGCCATAACCGCCTCGTTGCAATATCCGAGGTGGCATTTTATGGACTGGGAGGGCTGCGGTATCTGTACCTAAACGACACTCTCACAGCTTCAGGCGCAAGTCACTTGTCCGGCGCTTTGTCCATTCAAAGTCTGCGCAACCTCTACAGGCTGGAGCTGTCGGGGAACAGACTGGAAACTGTTCCCTTGGCGAGACTTGACACACTTAACTTACATGCTCTCGTGTTAACCAATAATCACATTGAGATGATCAGCAAAGACAATATAACAAGTTTTAGTGAGTTCAGGAGACTTCATGTATTCCTGGCTCAGAATCCATTCAAATGCACTTGTGAAATCGAGACATTTTACCACTGGCTTAAAAACGCGTCTCAGTGCCCAGATGCGCACCGCCTGGTTTGCGCTCAGCCCGACGGAAAAAGGGGGATGCCTGTGGAGAAACTTCGCTATGAGGACGTGGACTGTAGAAGCGCAGAGCTGGAAGCCGTCTCCTATGTCTTTCTTGGCATAGTTCTGGCTCTGATTGGAGTGGTATTCTTGATGGTGCTGTATTTGAACAGAAAGGGTATCAAACGATGGCTAAACAACATTCGCGAGGCTTGTCGTGACCAAATGGAGGTGTACCATTATCGCTACGAGCAGGATTCGGACCCTAGGTTGGCCAACGTGGCGGTCTGAGACTTGACGCCCTCTTTCCTCTGCCACAGTGACATTTTATCTTCATTTCAGAGATACCTTTTCGTCATTATTTCTCCTACTACAAAGGGACGTTCATCAGTACATGTAGCTTTAGTGACTTGCTAGCCGAACATATTTTTAATCAGTATTGTCACTAGAAGTATGGTTGTTGGACATGGACTAAGACTTACTTCAACAAATTTACATAGTTGCACAGTCCTTTAACTTTAATGGATGACATAAATCTTTTACAGCATCTGCAACAGCTGGTCAAATCATGATTAAACCATCATGCAGTGGCATAGTTACTGTAGTATTTGTGTCTTCTCCAGTCAAATGTAGAGCAAGTTGAATATTTAGTGGCCTAAAGCACATTGCATTGTGGTAGACAGGAGCTGTGTACTGTAAGAGCTAGTGTTAATGAGTCAATATGAGAGGCATGTATGTGAGAGGGGCGGGGGGGGGGGAGTGTGTGTGTGTGTGTGTGTGTGTGTGTGTGTGTAGTGGTGCGGGGTTCGGTAAAGAGATGGTGAGATGTAGAAACCAGTGCCAACAAATCTATATGACAGGTGACAAAATGTTAAATTGGTTCGAGTGTTTTTGTAATTGTTGACATTCACAACAGACATCCTCATGGAACATGGTGTGTATCAAGACACAGGCTAGCGGGGCCTTCCACAGCTCTGAAGTCTAAACCTGAACTGCTCTATTCCCTGTTTTTCCTCTCACACTAGGCTACTGGATGTTGTAAATAACACACTGTAGAGGAGTGCCTGGATAACATGCAGTAGCACATATATGTAAACTATAGATACAGTACAGACCGTTTCAGGTTCTAGTTCCATCGCTGGTCCCCCAGCACTTCCTCTTAAACATGCCATATGTTATGTTAATGTAACAGGAAGTAGTTGGGGACCAAGATAGAATGTTCAAGCATTGTTTTCTCCCGCTATGGAATTAGAACCTGAAAAGGTCTATATGAGGGGCATCTTTTGTAAAACCGAGAACTGCATCAAGGATGAATAAAACTCTTGAAATAACCACATTCAATATTCAGTGGCATTGTTGATTTCTCATGAATTTAGATGATAATGTCAGTTGAGTTAGTTAGTTGTAAAAAATATGAATGATATTTTACAAACATAGCATATGAATCATACATGCAGCAATGCATAGCCCTTGCAAAAGTAAGAATTATTTGTTCATATTCTATCTACAGTGTAATGTGAGTCCAGCTGAGCTGCGTTGGATGTTATTAGATAGATAGATAGATAGATAGATAGATACAGTAGATAGATAGATAGATACATAGATAGATAGATAGATAGATAGATAGATAGATAGATAGATAGATAGATAGATATTTTAATGTCCCCATAGGGAAATTTCTCAGATTGTATGGCCCGTTACAAGGTT
>JASCQY010110421.1:0-17542 GCA_030264315.1 Sardinella tawilis
TTTTTTGCTAATGACAACATTTCTTCAGCACAAAGAGCAGGATTTCGTGTTAAAATTGACCGAAATTCCCCTTTAAGAGTGGTGGCCTCATTCCGAGCCCTTCTGATAGCCTACGCCTCAAGGAAGCCTCTAGGAACAACCCACACCACAGATAGCAGTCCCCTGCTCAAGGTCAGCTCACACACAACATCCACAGCTATCCAAAGAGAGAAACCATAGAAATATGGACTACATGTATAATTATATGTGCACATATACTGTACTACTAGAACTAGTACACCAACATCACTGTCCTGCATCCAGCCATGCTTCATCCCTCCTGCCCTCAAATGCTACTGTACAGTACACAGCACAGCCCCATTAGTTGGCAGCTCGTGTGCTTTTCACAGCTTTAAACGTTACGGAATTTCACAAAATTAACAAACAAGACGACAACCAAACACCTAAGCTAAACACAAATATCAAGGCAT
The DNA here is from genome assembly GCA_030264315.1 of Sardinella tawilis. Classification (NCBI taxonomy): domain Eukaryota; kingdom Metazoa; phylum Chordata; class Actinopteri; order Clupeiformes; family Clupeidae; genus Sardinella; species Sardinella tawilis. The sequence goes on from JASCQY010110421.1 coordinate 471, forward strand.
CCAAAATAAGAGAAAAAGTAAATGATAAAAAGAATAATAATAGACAGAGGCAACTAGCATGTCGTCTGTTTTTGACTTAACTTGTGTTAAGCCTTTGGAATCACCTGAAGAGATCTTTGAGTCGCGCGTCTTTCTATAGTAAACTGCTGAAAGAGTGCAGCACTTTGCCCTTTTAGCGGGACGCATCAGAGTGACATAGATACATCTGCAAACGCAGCGTAAACATGCCGTCACATAATTCTCTCCACTTGTTCGCACGCGCGCACGCGCACACACACACACACACACACACACACACACACACACACACACACACACACACACACACACACTTGTAGTTGCTCCTGTGTGTGTGTGTCCTTACTAAGTTCTCCCTTCACTTGTAATGACTTCTGATTGGTTATCCCTGCAGCAATCACACGGACCATTTCTACAGGCAGTGTTACACACTGACAAACCTGCTGGATTCAGTCACTCACACACACTCACACACAAAGGCTGTGACCTTGAGACAGCATCACCAATGAGGTGTGTCACATGACTGAAAAGGAACCAACTATGCAAGCTGGGTTGGCAGGGAGTGCTGGCCCAGCTCCGGCCCTGTGCACTCCCACAAATGGCAGTTAATGGGGCAACTGAAGTATATGCCACCTTGAAATAGGTTCCTTCACTCACAATTAATCCTCGAGGTTCACTTCAAACCTCCAACACTGGTCTTAACCAGTGCTTCAGAATATGATTTAATCTCTTGTAAATATCAACCATCCAACTGAATTCCTCAGTTACTCAACATTACCCACTGCACAATGATCTGGACTTCAACACAGGATCCATCGCTATATCTATTCATGAGTACTACTCTTTAACTCCTGCAGGCCTATGGACTCACAGAGTCAAAGACCATTCTGCGGCAAACACACACACACACACACACACACACACAAACACACACCAGCATAAAGTGCACTGGTCAAGCAGACTCTGTTGTGCCCTCTTAGGCCTGTGCAGCAAGGGGGAAGCACAGGGCAGGCCAGGAGGAGGAGGAGGAGGAAGAGGAAGATGGAAGGGTGAGGAAGGGGTAAGCCAGGACTCCCAGCAATCAGGCCAGACGAGACCACACAAGCCGAGCCACAGCCATGGAGGAGGAAGTGGGTGAAAACAAACAAACAAAACAAGCAAAACAAGCAAAACAAAACACAAAAAAGCAAACATACAGACAATGGTAAAATACTTGAAAAATCTCAAGTCCCTTGGCACTGAAAACAAAACTAAAAAAAGGAATGAAAAAAAAAAACAAAAACAAATAAAAAAAACGAAACTTACAACAACAACAACAAAAAAAACAAGCGCCAAAAGCAGTAACTCACAGCTTGGCGAGGACTCATGCAGAGTGGCGATGGAAGTGACCTTCTAAAGCACATGTGCCATCGAGTGAGATGGAGCTAGCCGAGGAGCTAGCCTACTGCTACCAGTCTAGCCTACAGTACAGACAGTACACTACATTCCTATGGGCCTGGGCCTGGGCCAGTCTCTATAAGGCTAAGGCTTGGTCTGCATGGAGAAAGCCCACATGACAAAGACACTTAACACACAATGGCTAATTACATTCTCTTACAGTAAGGGCGCCTGTGATAAGGGGGTCAATATGGTCAACATCACAGGCTTCCATTACATTTGTATCCTTCAGTGTGAAATTTATACTTCACACGCACGCACGCACACACACATCCTTCCGAGGAATGTGTTGGCACTAATAAAAAATTGTAAGTGTGTGTGTGTGTGCGTGTTTTGCAAAGTTGAGATTCTCTGACTGATGGTAGAGATGAAATCTGTATTTTTCTTGTTCTCATATCTATTTATTCATCTAACCTCGCCTATTAGACAGAGCGATTCTGGGGATATGTGTGTGAGTGTGTGTGTGTGTGTGAAGTGGGGGGTAGGGGGGTGGGGGTAGTTGGGCATCCCGCCTCTAAAACTTGCCTGCACTAGCCAGAAAGGGCACAGAACCAAAGGGGTCCTCTGGGAGAGGCTGGGATGGGGTGGGGGGCTGCTGCTGCTGCTGCTGCTGAGGGTGCTGATGCTGATGCTGATGCTGCAGCTGACGCTCAGAGCTGGTCTCCACACTAGTGGTTCTCTCCACTGGCTTCTCTGTGAGAGAGAAACACAAACACACACACACGCACACACACACACACACACACACACAGAGAGAGAGAGAGAGAGAGAGTATACGTCAGTAGAGTACGTAAGAGAGTATACGAACATAGTATAGGTCAGCATTAGGTACTTTAGTCAACAAACAAAACAATTAACAAGATTCCTGATGGTATGGGTCTAGAATATTCAAGAATATTCATTGATTCAAATACACTGATTAATCAAGTCCTACATGTTGAACACACCTTATAACCTACTGTACACAGCATGGCCAACTATGGAGCTCTGAGCACTAATGAAAAAGCAGCTGTGTGCATCTCAAAGGCACAGATGGACAAGGAGTGGTGAGGGAGCTATTAAAGGCATGGGCTGTTTGTTTGCTTGCTTGTTCCAACAGTGCCCTCTGCTGGACATTAAGACCACTGGCAACAGGTGGAGAAATGGGATGAGCAGATAGCAGGTGTTTTGCTTTGTTTCTTTCTTTTTAAGTCTTCCAGACATTACAGTCTTCATTTTGGGAATGAATTAAAAGTGTCTCCCAGGTTGTGACTGATTGCGAGGATGCTGTTCATTGTTAAATTGCTTAGACTGTTCAGCAACTTCCACAAACTAAAATCTAAGCATGACATTGAAGAGATGCGATGGCTTCAGTGTAACTCACCACTCTGTTGTCTTCTACTCTACTCTACTCTACCTGCATGGTGTGGATATTGGAGGGTATCTACCAGAGTGCGACTACGCAAGGAAACTGTTCATCAATATAATTGCTTGGACTGTTTAACAACTTACCCAAACATCTACTGTAAGCAACATAGAGGAGACGCTACTGTATGCTTTCAGTGTAGCGATGCACAGTAACTGGAGCTGACTGGTAAAGCTATTCTACTAATCTGCATGGTGTGGATATTGGAGGGTATTGGTTGGACACTTGCTTGCTCTCAGCAGGTCAAACTCGCGGTCCAGCAGCTCCTCCTCTGTGAGCTTGGAGAAGTTGTCGTCTCCGAACGGGTTCCAGCCAGACATGTCGGGGGGGTGGCTCACGGTCGGGGTGGTCGTGGTGGGTGACACCAGCACATCTGGACTCTGAGCCACTGGGTTTCTATTGAAGAGACAGAGACAGAGTGAGAGAGTGAAAAAGGGAGAGAGGGAAAGAGGGGGGGGGGGAAGGAAGAAAAGACAAAGTGATAGAGTAAAGAGGAAGAAAAACGTGAGAAGGCTATTATGTTGAGCGCTGCCAACAGTAGGGCTGTCTCCATCTTTAACTTTGTGGCTTTACAAAATAAGACGTGTGAAAATCCACATCAGTGCCATCTCAAGTTGGATCTAAACATATGCAGGCCTCAGATGATGGTTGACACATATGTGCACGCACACACACGGACAATGAACTGGAGAATGGAAGGGAAAGAACTAAGTCAAACTATCAGCACTCTGCAATGGCTGACTCTGCATGGGCATGAAGTAGAAGTACAGTAGGCTAAGTGTCTTCATTAAAGGAATGGCCTATGGACATGGACATGACCGTGGACGGCATGAACGGCTCCTTCTCAGTGTGTTGTAATGAACAGTGTGGAGATGCATGACTGAACAACATTTCGCGATGTTTGGGAGCATAAAGCCTGGAGTATGTTCATTTTCAACAAACATGCAAGAGGGGTTTTTCCTCTTCTCATAAATCTTTTGAATCTGAATGTCATTGTGCAAAAAGAGGTCAGATGGGGCGCTGTGGCTCAGTTAGCTAAGGCGCTGTACCATAAATCCGGGTACATTTCCCAATCCTCCCCATCTCTCTCCCACACATTTCCTGTCACTCTCTCATGGTCATATCCAAATAAATGCATAAAAGCCCAAAAAATATCTTAAGAGGTCAGATGTTGACTTGACAAAATGTAAATAAAAAAGTGAGCTATTAAAAAAAAAAAAAAAAAAACACATCTAAACATATTGCAAGCTTTAGTCTCAACATACGTTTAATCTGTTTTTTTGCAGTGTAGTTTTGAGGTGAGGAAGGTGTGTAGCTACAGGGGCATGAACGGTTAGTCTGGCGTGGTGTTACCTGGGGTTAGAGTATGAAGGATCCACAGGTGAGAGAGCGTTGTGGGTGGGGGCAGCAGGTGCAGTGGCAGCATGATAGGATCCCAGGGGGGTCTGGAACTCCAGAGGAGAGGTGGGGATATAGGGATGCTGCTGCTGATGCTGCTGCTGCTGTTGATGCTGTTGTTGTTGTTGTTGTTGGGCAAAGGCCTGCTGATACTGCTGCATCTGGACAGTGAAGGCAAGGAAGTTGGACCATACTTAGCAAGACATGCTAACTACTGTGATACAGTATATATACAGGGGAGAGGATAGTTGGATGCATATGGTAAATCTAGCCCATCAACACAAAAGATCACATGTAAACAAATTGTTAAGCCAAAACACCTTCATAGGACCACTGAGTTGCAGTGCCTATTAAAGGAATATGGAAAAATATGGATGCTCCAAGTAAGTACAATGATCTCCACAGCAGGTAAATGAAAGTAACCTAACTGCCAAATGTTTTTTGACTGCATACAAGTTATTCTAATGATTTGGCTTGACTGCCATCAATACTCCAAAATAATTCAAGCGAAGTGAAACTGATCATGCAATGATGCTGTTAGTAGAAAGCCATGGCAATCAGTAACGGCATAGCCTGCATTCCCTTTGATGTCTCCTAAGCGCCTGCAATCTTTATTTTATTCTGTGCTAACTTCTCAGAGCGGCAAAGGCGGCCCTTTCCGTTTCTCAGGCCAATTAACTCCTCCGCAGATCAGATGAGGTGGGTCTCTGCCGGTCTCTGGGTTAGGACCTTCTCTCGAAAACCCTGACTGTGACCAGGAGGGGAACCGGCGGCGAAGTCACGCTGGCGGTCTGGCCCCTCCGGAACTCTCTGCATCGCGGTAATTGCTTCATATGTCGCAATTTAACACAGTCGCTCGATTTCACCCTCCGCACCCACACCCCGCTCCCCTCCACCCATTACCCTCCCACCCACCCCACCTACACGCCGATCCCCTAGAGCCTCAGCCCGCCTGCAGCAGATTGCCTCGCCACGAAACAGATGGTCACCATTCGCTGGAAAACAAGCTAAAAACAGCGCCTGCCACAACCGAGAGTGTATTTAGCCTGCCTCTCACTTTGAGAAAGAGAGAGAAATGAGGATATGATACAATGGCGATAAAGAGTAGTTCTGCAATACCTGCTGTGTAACCTTGTGTCACTACATTTAGATTTAAATAGATTTCAATGTATTCAGAATACATAGTGAGAGGAGAGTGAGTGCAAAGAAAGGAGGAAGAGAAAAGGCAGAGATGGAGTAAAAGATATAAAAGTGAAAGAGAGTGGGGGGGGGGTATAAGACAGAGAGATGATCTAGAAGGTCTAAGGGCGTAGTATACAGAGAGTGAGGAGGAGACCAGAGGGAGAGAGAGAGGGATTAGAAGACGACGACTAGGCCTAAACAATTGAGACGAGCATCCAGAGCGATAGGACCCGGCATCTCAAGAAGACTAGGCTCCGACGTCGCCAGGCTCTTGGCAAAGACGCCAGCTGAAGTGTGAGGCCAATTCTCCATTTGGGCTACAGGGCCTCCAACCAAGAAACGTTTTTTGTGTGGCATAGAGAAAAGCTGTTGGGAGGAACACCTACTGCACACGCTCTCTTGACTACTACTCCCAGGGGAACGATAGTCACTTTCACTACGAGTTGATTACATCACAAACGCGCGTGAATATCAGAATCATGCTGTGGGTAAATTGTAGAATGTGTGTATTCTGGACCCCCATAGGATGTGTGGGAGTTGTCTTGCGTGTGCGTGTGCGTGTGTGTGTGTGTGTTCAAGTTGTTAAAAAGACAGAAATGGTTGAAGAGTTTCTCTCATCGTGCATGTAAATGACATGCTAAACAACATGTACAACTTGGCAGTTTGTGTTTGTGGTATGCTAACTTATATTCATTGTTTAAGTGCTGTGTATGTGTGTGTGTGTGTGTGTGTGTGTGTGTGTGTGTATGTGTATGTGTACCCGAGCGCTCACCAGGACTGCGTAGTGAGCCTGTTGCTGGTACATGGGCTGCATCATCATCTGCTGTTGTAGCATGTGCTGCTGCAAGGCCTGTTGGTACTAGAGAGAGAGAGAGAGAGAGGGGGGGGGGGATGGAGTGGAAGTTGAGGGCCAAGGGGAGGGTGGGCATAAACATGGACAGAAGAGGAAAAGACAGAAGAAGAAATAAGTGTCAGTCTAACTGCAACTCATCCCAAACAAGGACACAAGGAAGTTTGTATTCATTGTCACATGCAAATGAATACTAAATGTAAAGAAAGCAGTGCAATTGGATCAGTTTCTCAGCCTATTGGACTGTATTAAGATGGGGGTGCATGATGTAAGGGTATGAATGGTGTGGATAAAGGGCAAGAGGTCTGGAGCGTGCTGTGTGTGTGTGTGTGTGTGTGTGTGTGTGGGGGGGGGGTCTGCCCACTCCAGTGGCAGATATGGACACTATTGGTTGACCTCTGGCTCCTCATAGACCAAGACACATGATAGCTGTGAATGTGTGATAGTGCATTCATTAAATACAAGCTTCCATTCAGAGATATGCTAGGATGCAGATATACTCATAGTGAAAGAGTGCCCTCTGTTGAGAGAATCCTGAATCCTGCCACACATACACACACACACACACACACACACACTCATTCTTCATGCCCTCTCCGTCCACAATCCCAATCCCAACGCGCTGAGCTAGATTAGATAGTTCACTTCCAAAGTAGCAGCACTGTAAAATCTCACCCAGCCATACAATATCCATCTCCCTCAGCATAGTTGCATACACTAATAGTATATAATAATACTCGACTTGAGCACACGCCCGTCTCCAGCTGCATGAGATTCATCCCAATGTCAACACCTCCCTGAGAACAAGCTACTGTACCAATCCTAGATTGGTCCATTCATAATGGCAATGGACATTTACTTACATGCCCATTTACATAGGCTCTTTAAATGAACCATATTTACGTAAAGGGTAGTTTTCATCTGCCGTCAGTGAGGTTAATAAACACCAGGGTCGAGTTCAAGAGGCATGAACTGTAGCAACACGGTTTATTCAACAGAAACAGAGGTGCGCTGAATGCTTTGTTTCTCACGCAGGCGCAGCTGACAGTGTCTTCACTTGCCATTTGTTTTGTATTTCTATCCGAGCCTCATTAAACACATGTAAACACTGGGATTACTTTCTTTTCAACTTTTCACTGTTATCATTCAACTGAAGGTGGATACCGTGCTCGCTGTCTTTTTAATGCGGTGGGTTTTTGATACACATCAATGCTGATAGGGTGACTTTTCTGACACACCCACCAAATGAAAGAAAACGACCTCCGAAGTCTGTTGCAAAACGTTGGGTTACGTTGCGGCTAAACACTTTGTTCAATCAGGACACCGTAGCAAACCGGTGCATCTGCTGAACTCACCCCTGGAAAGTTTTCTAGACTGATGATGCTGAAGACTAAGATGAAGATGGTACCTGGAGGTATTGGAGCTGTTGAGGTGTGGGTGACTGCTGCTGCTGCTGCTGCTGCTGTTGCTGTTGCTGTGGGTGGATGCCATGCTGTTGCTGGAGGTGTGTGTGCTGGACCAGGTGTGTGTGTTGCTGCGTGTGCTGAGCCAGGTGGTGCACGTGCGTGTGTGTGTGCGAGTGTGGGTGTGTCTGTGCCTGTGTGTGTGGGTGCGGCTGCGGCTGCGGGTGTGTGTGAAGCTGCTGCTGCAGACGCACGTCTCCCGGCTGGAGCTGCTGAAGGACACGGTTGGCTGGCTGGGCCGTGCTGCCAGCGGGGGGCGCCACAGAGGCCTGCCCGTTACCTGCAGCTGGAAATGCACACAAATACACACAAGTGCACATCAGTACAGACACAAAGATATACATCGCGTACGCACACACACGCCTCTTCAATCACACTACACATACAGACACATTCAGACTCAGATTCAGACTCAGACACAGAAAGATACAAATACAGGCACACATACAGACACACAGACACACACACACACCTGATATGCACACATCAACACACATAATACCAAACGGCTTGTTTTCTATGAAACCCATTCTGTACCCAAGGCATTCCAGGAGCTCTCAACAGTGAGAGGCTCAGTGGACTTGTCCCCTCCCTGCGTACCTTTCTGGCCGTTGCTTATGGGGGCGGCAGGGACCCCCATCTTGACGGGGGTGGCAGAGGAGTTGTGCAGGGGCAGCACGCCACTGGAAGCCGCCTTGGGCCGCTGCCTCGGGGCGATAGACGTCTCCGTGGGACCCACGGCATCCGTGATCCTGGAGAGGGATCGGAGAACAGCCTTCAGTAATCTCGTACATTGAAAGGAAGACGCAGAGGCGTCCATCCCACTAAACCAGGTGCCTGGGTTCGATCCCGACCCAAGGTCATTTCCAGACTGTTCTAGATCTCCCTCTCCCACTCATTTCCTATAACATGGTTTATTAAAGGTTAAGTTAAACTTTATTAAAGGTTAAGTTAAAAGTTAGACTTAAGGTAAAAGAGAGATCCAATGTGAATCAATCCCTGTTATTCGAGGTCACTCAGTGCTGCTAGGAGGAAAAAAACGAGGAAATTTGATACAACATACTGTAGACCTGCGAATTGGCAACACACTGCACTAACTGAATGGGGCACATTTTTCCACGTCTCAACTCAGGGACCTCAAACAGCGCTATTGGTCATTTCATACCCGATTTCCCCTTTCAGTTAATTGTGTACATTGAACTAAATGGCTTCATAGAGGTAACTATGTACAGCAAGCCTACAGTTCAGGCTATCCATGTGTAATAAGTCATGTGAGAGAGAGAGAGAGAGAGAGAATTAGAATTTCCAAAAACCCTTTATTACAATCTTAACGATCCATCAAGATCATCTTGTCACTGTATTCAATATGTACAAGTGTTAAAAAGGTCTAATTTTTTAAAGAAATGTGCCAACTGAGAGAGAGCGGGCGCGTGTGTGTTACCTGGCTTTTGTCATGTTCTTCTTGGCTGCGATCTCACTGGCAGTCAGGGGCTCTGGGAGAGAAGTGGGGATGGGGGAGCTCTGCACGCACACAGAGAGAGAGAGAGAGAGAGAGAGAGAGAGAGAGAGAGAGAGAGAGAAAGAGAGAGAGAGAGAAACTCAAAGAGAAATCCAGATAGAAGTACAGTATGTGTTTTTATGGCCCCCTTGCCCCGTCCCTCCCTTGTGCTGCCCCAATAAGAGCACCACACACCACAGTAGCCTCTCATGTCATTCCAGATGTAGTTACCCCCAATCAGGTGAGATAAAAGCCTGAATGTGCGTGACAATCTACCACTGGGCAACTCATTGGGTCTTGCCAACGTGCTGCTCTTTACCACTAGCACCGTGTGTGTGTGTGTGTGTGTGTGTGTGTGTGTGTGTGTGCAGGAACTCACAAAGAGATTTGGCACGGGACAGTCCTTCCCTGCCAGCTTGAAGGCAAAGTAGGAGATCTGATAGATGTCTGGCCTCTTCTCCTGGTCAGGCTCGAGCATATATCCTGGTAAACACATATCACACACAATTCAGCCTGCCTATTTAATCCATAATTCATGGGCCAATTTTTACAATACACCATTTATTTCTCTCTCTCTCTCTCTCTCTCTCTGTCTCTCTCTCTCTCTCTCTCTCACACACGTCTGCAGAGACTCAAGAGCCACCATCTATAGCGCCCTAAAAGCCTTTAACGATCCTTCACTTCCTTTGCCTCTATCCATCCTTCCTTTCTCTCCATCGCTCCATCTCTATCGCTCCACCACCCCGCCATGGTCACTATAGATCCCTGCTCCTGTTGAACAAAGCTGAGCAGGGACACGGTGCGCTTGCTTGCCTGCCATTAACTAGGCCAGCAGCCTAAACTAGGTCAGAGCCACTCTCCCAAAAGCAGACTACTGGAGGAGCGGCTGTCGAATGCATTACGTTACACGCCGTAATGGAGAGGCAGCAGTTCCACCATTCCACCACCAGAGGGAGCCGCTGCTTCACAAAACACAACACTAACCCAAGGGCCTTCATTGCATTCATTCAAGAGCATAAAAGAGGTATGAATCATCATTCACAAGAATATGGCATGTGTGTGTGTGTGTGTGTGTGTGTGTGTGGAGGCCATCTCCGGTGCAGGGAGAGTGAGAATGTGTGTGTGTGAAAGAGAGAAAGTGGAGGAACGGGCAGCCATACTCACGGATCAAACAGTGCAATTTTAAGGAGTATTTGGAACTATCCGGAACAGAGAAGGTTCCGTCACATATGGCAACTTGACTCTCCCCAAATGGAAGCGTGAAGAAACACAGCTTGTACAACAAGCATCCGAGCGCCTGCGGAGACACACACACACACACACACACACACACACACAGACACACAGACACACACACACACAGACACACACACACACAGACACACAGACACACACACACAAACACACACACACACACACACACACACCATGCAAAACAATGCTATTATTATTCACAGCAGTCATGCATTTCAAATGCAAAACACAAAGCAGGGACCTCTGAGTCAAACAAGATAATAGAACAAGAACAGTTGATCTGGGTAGAGCAAAAGTAGGGTCCACCTTTTCAAAAACATTCTGAAGGCCAGTTTCCCATATATGGTTCAAGCCTAGTCCAAGTGTGTACAGTACTTGCTTTTTTTGTCGAAGTTAAACACTGAACGTTCTTTGGTAAGTCCAGCACTTGGCTGCAGACGCAGGAAAACTAGGATCTGAGTGTGTAATAATTCATTTACTGGGGATGGAACACACTGTTTCACTGACAGACATTACGGAGCAGCACTGGCACACGCGGGTAAGGAAAACCACTAAAAGCACATGCACACTCACACACACACACACACACACACACACACACACTCAGACACACATACAGCACATGCGCACATAGTACACTCACACACACACACATATACAGCATATACGCACACACACACACACTCCTTATCGGTGCCGCTGGGACGGGGAGAAGGGTGGCTGGCTTCCCTCCTCCGTCTGTTAAATCTATCAGCAGCTGTTTCCACAGCAGAAGCTCCAGTGGCACTGGCAATGAGTGTACAACCATTGACATGTACACACACACACACACACACACACACACACACACACAGACACACAGATAGATAAAGGACACAAGCACAAAAACAGACATAGAGAAACAGAAACACTGCATTCCATGGCAGACAAGAACATCGAACACCAGGAACAAAGACACACGCGCGCACTCACACACAGACACACACGGACACACACACACACAGACACAGACACACGGACACACACACACAGACACTTAAAGGCTATAAGGAGCAGTGGCTGATTGAACAGCAGCTGCTTGGGGCAATGTTAGCCTGGGGGCACCAGAGCAGACATGCTAGCACACCCAAACATGAGGGGAAAAAGGAGAGCAGAAGTGTGTGTGTGTGTGTGTGTGTGTGTGTCTGTCTCTCCCTCTCTCTCTCTCTCTCTGTGTGTGTGTGTGTGTGTGTGTCTGTCTCTCCCTCTCTCTCTCTCTCTGTGTGTGTGTGTGTGTGTGTCTGTCTCTCCCTCTCTCTCTCTCTCTCTCTCTCTCTCTCTCTGTGTGTGTGTGTGTGTGTGTGTGTGTGTGTGTGTCTGTCTCTCCCTCTCTCTCTCTCTCTGTGTGTGTGTGTGTGTGTGTGTGTGTGTTGTTGAGACCTAATTCCTGTCTTTACAGCCAAGGGCAATGCAGGAAGTGAGTTTTTCCCCCCATTCTCTGTCTCAAAGCTCCCATGGTGCATTGCTTTGTTTGAGAGGTGGTGTATGTGTGCGAATGTGCGTGCGTGTGTGTGTGTGTGTGTGTGTGTGTAGGCTGTGTGGGAGATGTAACTGTGCAGTATTAGAGGAGACGCCAGAGGCCCGAGTGCTTAATGGCTGATCCCCAAACTGTAGAAAAGTGGAGCACACTTTAAGAGGGCCCTCATCTTAAGACCCTTAAGCCACTAGGGCAGCCGTGCTAGTGTGCTTGAGCATACTTCAGTGCCCTTACACAGGGAGAACACACACACACACGCACACACACACACACACACGCACACGCACGCACGCACGCACGCACGCAGGCCAAAGCCCATTTCCATTCTCAGCAGACAACTACAAGAAGTACAAGACTAAAGTATATACTTTTTTGGTTCACTCAGTTTGGAACTAGTGGGGCATACTGTACAGTATACAGTTATAACACAGAATATACACACGTGGGGCCTTTGTCTACTTGACTGATCTATTTTTGCCTTTGTTTTCAGTGCTATCCATTCTAGTTAGCCCTGCACTGCTCGCTGAGATGAACACAACCTGAAAGAGACTCTGCCTTGCTTTGCCACACGGCAGCCATTCAGACTATGTGAGGCAAATGAACATGTGCTACAGTCCCTGCTGTCTTTTATGCCATTTCTATGTTCGAACAGACTTGATGTTAGTGCAGGAGTCCTTGTATGGTAGATAGTGTGTGATGCTTATTGGTGATCGTCTGCTTCCCCAGATCTGCTCTGCCCCGGGACAGCAGAGAGGTGTCTGTGGGAGCAGTCATGTCCCCGATAGGCCTGGCCTTACCACGAGGCCGCTTGTGAAAGCCAGTAAAGCTGTGCGTGTGTGTGTGTGTGTGTGTGTGTGTGTGTGTGTGTGGTGTTCCACATCTCTGTTGCTTCTTACAGTTTACCCACAAACCAGATCTGCCTGCACACACTGCCACCAACACAGCCAACACAAGCCCAAACCAGCTTGGCTACATAACTGTGTGGAAACACACACACACACACACACACACACACACACACACACACACACACAGAGAAACACAAGGACACGCCCACAACAGAGCACACCACACCACAGCACATAAAGTCCAAAGACACACACACACGCACACACACACAAATCTTACCCATATATCAGCCTTAGTGGTGATGGGTTTCCCAGCGTACAGGTTCACCATCTCAGGGGCTCGATATGACAGCGTGGTGTACCTGGGAGACGGTGGTGAGGGAGAGAGAGAGAGGGAGAGAGAGAGAGAGAGAGAGAGAGAGAGAAACTCAAAGAGAAATCCAGATAGAAGTACAGTATGTGTTTAGCCTTAAAATCCATTAGATCACTTCACAATCAAGCTCTCAAAGTCCTAGACAAAAGGTCAACTCAGTCCCATCATTGTGCTATACTGGACAAATATAACATGCTGAGCTTTGAGAACCTTATACTATTCTCTGACATTCGCTTAATATATAAAATAATTCATAATGCTGCTCCACCACCCCTGAAAATATTTGTTGAGAGAGAGAGAGAGAGAGAGAGAGAGAGAGAGAGAGAGAGAGAGAGAGAGGTGAGCTCACTGTCCTTCAAGAGCTTTTTCCAGCTTCATTTCTTGCATTTCTTACATTTCTATGCGATTTGTACTGACACGTTTTGTCTGATTTGTTTGCTTGTTTTATCTGCCGCTCTCTGCATTCATTTTTTTGTGTGTGTGTGTGTGTGTGTGTTTGTTCTATTCTGTGAAGCACATTGAGTTGCTACTGTGTATGAAATGTATGAAATACAAATAAACTGCCTTGCCTTGCCTTAATTGGTTGGTCAATTCAGACTTGATTAACAGTTTACCGAAAAAACAAACAAACAAACAAATAAACAAAAAAAACAACGTAGGACTAAGACTATCTCCAAAGAACATCGAAAGAGAAGGAAGTGAGAAACTAAAGACATGAAGAACTGTGGAAAAAGACAGAAGCGGAACAGGACAGGGAGCCATCGGGACACATCAGGGGAAGAGAGAGCCAAGCCCCGAGACATGCCGCAGACACAGGGGTTTAAAGACCTTCTTTAACGTCCCAGCTCTGTGTGTGTGTGTGTGTGTGTGTGTGTTTTGGGGTGGAGGATTATGCAATCCCAGCCTGCTAGCACAGCTGCAACAAAAACATGTTATCCTGAGTCTGCAGTTCAGTGTTGAGACATGGCCACTGACTAATGGTGACTAACTCTACACACACACACACACAAACTGGAAAACAGGTCAGAAGCAGGCAGCCTCCTAAATGACATGAGCATGATCGCCTCCCTCACACACATACAAAGATACAAAAGCTCAAATGTGTGTGCATACATGCAGAAATACACACACACACACACACTTGAATGCACACATTCCCACTGAGACACATGCAGACATTAAAAACAAGTAAATGTGCTTACACACACACGCACACACACACACACACACACCAATCATCACTTCCACATAACACACACACACACAAACTTGTGGGTCTTGGGTCAACTTGCTTAACCTACTTGGAGTGTTACACAACCCCAATCAAGTGGCGCTTCAGCCAGCGAGAGAAGCCTGGAAGAGTGGATCTGTGCGGCTCAGTTTGACAAACAGGGATTAGGCTGAGACTGGCTTTAGAGCTGCCTTCCGCTCCTCCGCTGCCGGGACGAGCCAGGAGCCGACTATTACTGATGCTCAAGCAACCCGCCCCCCCACCGCCCAACACCCGAACCCGCACCCCCACCCACACCCCTCTTCTGGCTTTGGAGCGATGGAAAAAGGCTCTGGCAGTGGGATTTTAGGCCCGTCAATGCTGGGACGCTGTGTGCGTATGTTTTTGTACATAAAAAAAAAAAACAAAAAGAAAAAAAAAAAAAGAAGCAGCATGCACATTAACTCATTACGTCACCGCCACTGCTGTAAAACATCTACCCAAGATAAATCACTGACTCATAAATGACAAAACCCCCAAAAGGTCTAACTCCCAAAGAGAGCGCTTAATGTCACGCAGCACTTGGCCGCATTCTTTCATGCCTGTGTGACGCAACCGGTCTGCGCCGGCTGCTCATTGGCTGAAATGGTGTCCCGCTAGGTCCAAACCACTTTTCTTTACCCAAACCACTTACAGAACTAGGACTGTGGGCAAGTGTTCTTTGGAGTGTACTTAGAGGCTGAACCTCAACCCCCCCCCCCCCACCATGCCATATGCCCTAACTCCTTAGCCCTATGATCTAAACACTCTTGAAATGGTATGAACGGACTTCATGATTGGCTGATGCTTGCCAGTAAAGCCTTTGAGGGCTCAGGGCTTAAGGTAAGAAGGGACATTAGCATACAGCCAGACTACGGCAGTTGGGGCCACACATGGGGAGAGATCCGCTGGAATGGGAGCCAAATCTGGGGCCTGTGGGATTAAAGCTGGGTGGGGGAGATGGAGGGAAGTGGCGGAGGAGTGAGACAGGACACGGGAAGCGTCTCACCTCTTGATCTCGTCCTCCACCGCCGTCACCCCGTCCTTCTGTGGCATCAGGATTTTGTGAGTGGCACTGCCGAAGTCACACAGCACGTAGTTGCCTTGGTCGTTCAGCAGGATGTTCTCGACCTGATGGAAAGACACACACACACACACACACAGAGAAAAACAAAAACAAAACATGTTTATCAAAATATCTAGCCAACTTCTCAGAAAGACGCCTCATTTCCCATCATGCCTCAGTGACGGTGAAAGATAAGCGCATATGACTGGGTGATTAGTTTGACACGAGTGACACACTCACACACACACACACACACACACAACCACGCAGGCATGACTGTATGACTTTATTTGTGACTGCTTGTGAAACACACCTCAGCCTCAAAGCTCATAAGCCCTTGTCAACATCACACTTATGAATTCGATACAAATTTAGAAAGCGAGCGCACCAAAAACCCCTCAGCTTGACTGAACACAGAAATGTAATATCGTCCCCAAAAAAACTCTTGAAACGCTCGTCAGGAAACTCTGACTCTGGATGTTTATCGGTTTCTATTTATGTCCAAGCCTCCAAGTGTTCAGCCCTCCGCTAACTTGCTTAAGCTGCTGCTGCTGCTGCTGATGTGCTGATATGGTAGCCAGCAAGTGGCTGGCAGAAGCTGTGTGTGCAACAGCTGCATGTGTCTCACAGTTCATAGGCATGTGTGTCCCAAAGTGGCCTTTAACCCCCCTGGGCCTGAGCAGGACCTGCTGTAGACAGGGGAGGGGAGGGGAGGCAAGGGGGGGGGGGGGCAGGAGGGTTAAATGAATGACTGGATCTAGCAGAAGGGAATCGAACAGAAGGGCTTAAATGGGGGGGGTGCAAATAGCCGAGTGCAATTTAAGGCCGTCACCTGGAGTCTCACGGCAGAATTTGGCCCCCCCCCCCCATTTCCTTTCTGCAGGTAGCTTCACTGTAGAGAACTAGTATTTATAGTTTTGTGGTTCCAACTGGGTCTGTCAATAGATATTATAAACTAGGTAGAACAAAACTTGATGAACTTTTTTTCTATGACTGGGGAAGGGGCACTCTATAGGCCTAGTCTGGGCCTGAGCTGGCCCACACTCGTACAGGCGGAGGCTGACCCCAGCTGCCCCGTTGCACATGCCCCACCCTGGGCCACTGGAGGCTGGGCAGGGAGGCAGAGTAGGAGGCAATTGAATTAGCCTGAGGGGCAATTAGGTTGCCTGAGGCGATCTGCTGCTCCTGGTGCTCTGCTCTGTGTGTGTGCGTGTGTGTGTGTGTGTGTGTGTGAGTGTGTGTGTGTGTGTCAACTCTCCAAATGGCAGGATTGCAATAGATTATCAGAGAGAGGGAGAGAGAGAGAGAGAGAGAGAGAGAGACGGGGGGTATTAAGCTAAAGAAGGAGAAGGATGTAAGACGGAGAGATACAGAGAGGAAGAGGGAAAGATAGAAAGAGAGGCTAATGGCAAGAAGAAGGGAATAACAAGTTATGGAAAGAGAGAAGAGAGAGAGGAGAAAGAGGGAAAGAGGGAAAATCTAGAGGTGCACGGAGGGAGGAGAAGAGAAATCGGG
>JASCQY010110500.1:0-17841 GCA_030264315.1 Sardinella tawilis
CTTGATTAGCCTAACGTTCATTTCTTATTCGCATTACACAGTTGATGGAAACACATGCAGAGACGCATAGTTGCGAGGCAAATGAATGTTATAAGAATATGAAATGGCAATAATGTTGGATGGAAACCCAGCCATTGACAGCTGCCAGACAGCTGGCACAAATAAGGAAACAAGAACACTGAAAGCAAAGTGTTTTTGTTCCATTGCCACCAGCCATGTAGCCAAGACTCCTCTGCTTCACAAAAAGAGTCTGAACACCCTTCATCGGCATACATTGGCTTTGTGGTGGATGGGGAACTCTGTTTAAACTTTAAACATCTCTACCAATTTCTGTTTGCTGATTGGAGATAAAACAAGAATCTATTCTAAACAGACTGAAGGTTTTGGAGAGTTACCCTGACTGATACTGTAGTGAAATGCAACATTGATCGGAAGTACTAGGTGGCAGTAGCCTGGTTACTTAGGTACCAAAAAGGTGACGAGAAGTATATCATTGATGTTAGATCGGGGCTTTGGAGAACATGCACATTATAACTTTTATTCCCAACGACAAAGTGGAATCAAGCAAAAACCAACTAGGATTCCCACTGGAAATTATGAAGTCTATCAGAAATTTGTCTCTGAGCTCGTCATTGTCAAGGATCATATGGGCCTGTGCTTTGAATTCCATTGTCCATTGCTTGAGCCCTTAGTCCTAAACTATCAAAGACCACTGACAGGAATCACCTTCATGTTTGGCAGATTCATAGTAGTTTACCATCATAATCTCCCAGTCAGTAGGTGTATTCAAGATGGCAGATGATCGGGTCTTGCAAAGGAAAGACAAAATGGGCTTGTTTGTCTTGGATACCTGGCAGGCTTGCTAAGTGGGTGCGCCTTTTTTTGTTGTGTATAAGTCCATCCTGTATGCAACATCACTGACTTTTGCCCAATGAAAAAGTCCTACTCACTTGGCCAGCCTGCCCAGTTGAACAAGTGCCATCTCTACGCAGTCCTGTGCAGGACTGCCTGGTCTTGAACTCTCCTATTCTCAGCTGGCTCCGCCAGGACACTTTCAGAGCCGATAGGATCCAGTTCCACTGGTTGACCCGCTCTCAGAGCCTATAAGATCCAATCTTAATAGTTGTCCTGCTCTCAGAACCAATAGGATCCAGTCCCACTTGTTGTTCAACCCTGTGAACCAAAAGGATCCAGTCCCACTGAGTGTTCCACTCTCAGATCCTATAGGATCCAACCTTTAGATTCCTCTAAAGGTTCAGGGCTTGAAGGTTAGGGGGGGTGTTGGGATTCATCCAAAGTGAACAGTCTCACTTTGTGAAATAAATGCCATTACCATTACCATTATTAGGCTATATAATCCACAATCACTGGAAAAAACTTACATGTGCATTTAGTCATTGAGCAGATTCTTCACTCCCAAAAGGGCTTCTAGGTAAAGAAAAATAAGCAGATAGTGGACAGCAAGTGAGGAACTGCTACCTCTCACTTCAAGTTCACATATTTGACTCACTAACGCTCTCACTCTCTCCAGAGAAGTATGACTACGTGGGCAAGCTGCTCAAGCCGGGGGAGGAGCCCAGCGAGTACACAGATGACGAAGAAGTCAAGGACAAGAAGAAGGAGTGAACAAAAACAATTTCAATCATTTTCTGTGTAACATGTATTTCATGACCAAACTAAACGTTTGAGCCTCGCTTGCTTTTTAAAAAGTCAGGCTCAACCTCGCTGTAGTCTGTTTGATTAAGACCAATGATAATCTCACACACCCCCTATATAATTTCCCCATTCGTTTACTCATACACTACACCAGGCATTGAGTTTATGGTGCTGAACCAGTGGTACAAAACACCTGCCAGCACTATGAAGATGTGTTCTAATGTGTCCTCATGAGGAATTTGGTCCTATGCCATTCCTAGCTAATGGCTAACTCTGGTGCAGATCCCATGCCATTCCCAGCTAATGCTAATGGATAACTCCAGCAAGGATCTGGTCTGCTGCAGATTTTATCCCCAGGCAGCTTGTCACTGGCTGTTTTCTAGGGAAATGACACTATCTTCAAGGAAGTCATCAGTAACGGTTACTAGTTACGTAGAAACTCAGTAGAAATTGATGAATTTTGAATGTCCCAGTAGAGAGCGGCTAGAGACATTGGATTTACACTGGGGAATTGCCACGTGTTCCTGACAATCTATTGTGCTTTTAAACATTTAAACGGTAACAATTCAGTACAGATGGATGTGATCTCAAACTTATGGGGATCAGCTTTTTGTAGCTTTTGAAGTTGCAATCGTGTAGGTCTACAATGATGTCAATATTGATAAGTAATAAGTGATACGATTTCCTTGTATAATATTTGTTTACATACTATGAGACCTTTGAGAAGTCTTACACGAATACCATATAATCAAAATGCATGGATTATATGAAGTGTCTCTTGAGTGCAGGAGATAACTGAATAACTTAATCTCTTAATCATGCTCTTAAAACAAATTGGATTGCAGTAGACCACACAATCTGCAGCCCTTGTCCACCGGTGTAATGAAATATGTCCTTTGGCAAGGAACTGCCTTAAACTCACCCATCTCTCATATGCAATGCCTCTGTGTGTGTGTGTGTGTGTGTGTGTCTGTCTGTCTGTCTGTCTGTCTGTCTGTCTGTCTGTCTGTCTGTCTGTCTGTCTGTCTCTGTCCATCAGTTATCAGTCAGTTATCATGCCATTCCAAGCACTGGACCAATTTTCTTTATCAACACTGCTTCCCTTTTATTAGACACTGTTTTGCATTATTGTTTGTGCAACAGATGCACCTCTCGATTATTTTTGGATCACTTCTTTTTGTTGGATGTAGAGGGATCAGGCCTATGTTTAACCTCTTTAACCATAGTCACTTACCTATGTATGGACATCAATATTCTCTGTGTGCACTTCCAAATAATATTTTTCATGGGTGAAGAGTTTTATCAAGTCATAATTGACTGAATCTTAACATTCCATTGGAGCTGTGTGTGTGTGTGTGTGTGTGTGTGTGTGTGTGTGTGTGTGTTTGTGTCTGTGCGCGCATGCGCTTACTGATTCTTCTAGTGCTCCTTTGCTGGAGTTGTATACCATTAAACAACCTAAAGAGAAAATGAGCTTGTGTGGACATTATTCATTTCAGTACAAATATGGTTCCTTTCAGAAAGCTACACACTTTTACAACACTTTAAAACCTTTCCACACTGGTAACTGGTAGCTTAAATCAGTTCATCAACATATTTGCTTTGCCCATCTTGAGTTTGCATTGAAGCTCAAAAATGATAAACCCCGGCAAATATATTACCAGTTACTTAGATGATCACTGTTCCAAAAAGAAATCTTGTACAGCTCTGTCAGTCTCAGGATACTATTAAGCATAATGTATCGTCAAAGAGGGTAAAAGCAGTCAGTACTCAATGATTTTGGTATCATGGTGGTATTACAGGATAAAGTACATGTTGTATATTTAAAGGAGTTATCCAGAGTGAATCAAACTGAAGCCCTGTTGTCTGAGGCTGCCAAGTGCTGTCGATAGGTATCAGAACGACAGCAGTACAACGTAGACTTAATTCGCGGAACAAGCTGCTACCTCTAACGGATTAGGGTATATCTTTTTCGGTATGGTTTCGTTTTCATATGCCCTAATCAGTTAGCGGTATAGCGGCCAGTGCACGAATTCGGTCCACGTTGTACCTACTGCTGTCGTTCTACATATCGACAGCACTCGGCAGCCTCAGGCAACAGGGCTTCGGTTTACTCCGGATAACTCCGGAGTGAATCAAATACTTATTAAATACTTAATTAAATACTTGATTGTATTAATAATATAGTTAAAGTTGCAACATGCCCTGCAGGTCTATGCGTACTGTGGGTTTGTTCAAAAGTGCATCATTGTCATCTTTTTGGTCATGCGATTCTGGGTGTACTTCTCCCCAGACCAGCAGATGGCAGAGTGATTCTTTTTTGAGCATGCGCCAGTAAATCAGGTGAAGGAATGGATCACTTGCGTACTTCCGGCACATTCGGCCATTTTGTTTTAGTTCCTCAAGGGTGTCCTCGAAACGACCACAGGAAAACTAACAGACATGTTCAGATTTGCTAAAGCCGCTTTGAATCTCTCCGGTAAGTTGTAGATTTACTCGTAAGATACAGGTTCATCTAGATTTTGTATTACAGTAGCTGTCCTGGTTCTCGATCAGCCTGGCTAAAGAGGAATCATTCGTTTGCTAACTTCTGATTGCCGAGAAGTGTGCTAATGTCATCCACCATTTGTCTGTTTTTGTTATTATTTCAAACAGTAAGTTCATGTTTAAACTTAATTAGTTTACATTTAATTGCGAGGTATTTTGTGTACCAGATACTGCATTTCAGCCCATCTCAATAATCGGTAACGTTAAGGTAAAGTAAGGTAACGTTAACCGATGTGCTAACATAACGTTAGCTACTACAGGAACCTACACATTGTTAGTATAACGTTAGTTTGTTGTATTGTCCAGACATTATTACATCGGAGGTGATAAATAATATCGATTAAAGCAGATCGAGGAAATGGTTGCAACGTCAAATACGGCATAGTAGAGAATTTCCTGCATACATCGGGTTACCTCTAGGTGGTTGACACCGCTGCTGTCCTCATGTTACCTTTAGTCAGGGATACAGTAATTTAACGATGGCATTCAAAAATCATTAACCTTGCTTGTTTTGTGTATTTTTCCATTTGTATTATAAGACAAGTCACAGGCCCATTTGTGTGTACTGTGCGCTTTATGTGTCATGTAGTTTCAGTGTTTGTATTAAATTTTGTTAATGTTGGTTTGCAGGCCAGAGCGCACGGCAGGTTGCTGTGCGACATGCCTCCGACATCAGTCCTGAATTCCACGCCAAGTATGGCACCCCACTGATGATCTCTGGCGCTCTCTTCTGTGTAGCTGTCTGGGGATATGTGAGTATTGATTTGATGCATAACAATATAACTTGCGGTGTTATTTATAATCAGAGGAGGTAATACTGTGATAAACTAGTTTTAAAATGGTTCTTGGACATTGAGAAAAAACATGGAAGAGTGGTGGTACTTGGTGGAAAAACAATACACTGCTACATTGTGTGCTCTGTTTGTGTGGATAACGTTATGCGTGTGCATACCAGTGGAGGCTATTATAAGACTACGAGGTAGGTATAGGACTACAAGGAAGCTCTGCCTCCCCTAAAATGACACCAAAAAGTTTGTCAAAAAATATATTAGTTTTTATCAATATTGGTGGACAAGATGTTTGGCAAGACTGATTTTATTAAAATGTGCAAAAAAAAACATTGTGGCTGGCACCACAATGGTACAGAAGCTGATCCTCTCCATGTTGATTGGAGGAACTGTCAAAGTGGCTTTGATTGACTGTAAAGTTTTATGTTGACAACATTGATAAGGAAGTTATGGCGCGGTGAAGACTAGATGCATGGAAGCAGGCAAGCTATGAATTTATAGCAAACTATCATGATTTTCACAGTCTGTAAATAAGTTGGGAAAAATAACTAATCTCAGTCTTTTGCTTCCATTACTATTCAGTAGCCAGAGACTGCTCTAAACGATCTTGGTGCATGATAACTTTACAAGGTAGATTTCCAAATAGGTATTCTAGCCAGCTAGCTCTCAAAACATTCATGGCGATTCAGATATTGTTTACCTAATTTCCAAAGGCATGTGGTGATCTTGTGGTGATCTCAGACTTGAAAAAGCAGCAGCCCCAACTGGTGCATACAGGGTTATGATGGTAGGTAGTGATGCATAGACTACTGAAGGTAGTCATTTTTTGCAATGCTTTCAGGTGTTGACATCCACCGGCATCACATGGAACCTGTCTCCAGTAGGCAAAGTGGAGCCCAAGCCCTGGAGGGAGGAGTGAAGACCTCTTCCCCATCTGGCCTGTCCCATGTCTGTCGAGTCTGTTCCAGGACTCTCTTTATTTCCCAGAATATGTACATCTCGAATCTGTCGTAAGCAGTATGGCGTGTTTAATAAATTAATTCCAGTCTGAATAGTGATCTGTCCTTTGTGTTTTTTCTCCTGGTTGTCTCTTCTACTGCGTATCTGTGTTTGCACTAGTCTTTCATACAGGAGAAGGCAAAGAAAAAAATATTTCCAAGTCTAAATGTTAAGTAATGAACAGTAGTAATGATATTAATAGGTAACACAGTCTTGTATGGATCTTTATAATTTTGTATTATAAAAATATTACCCGATAGCATAAGCAAAACATCACATACATCATCAAATCAAGGTTTACAGCTGAATGTTTTCCCTTACTGTTGGATCATCTCATCAGTGAAGCTGCACAGAGATGACTTGGATCACAGTCAGTGTATATTTTTTGTTGTTGTTGTCGTCTTATAGTTTTGTAACTATCTTCTGCATTCACAAGAGGGCGCTGAATTTTCTTGAGCTGAGCTTGGAGTTTTCTGTCGTCTATTTCCAATACATGTATTTTGTATGATCATATGTAATACAATTAATTCAGCATAATTGTGTTCAAAATATATTTGGGAAAATGTTCTCACTTATAGGAAGTGATTATTTTTAGCCTAGACCTACGGGTTAAGATTATAGGCATAGGTTTATTTCAATTATATTGTTATTTCCTAATTTTTTATTGCCATGATGCCATGTCCCTCATTAGCTATTCTATGAAAATTCAAACCGTGAAAGTGATGGGATGGCTGTAGCCTGGGCCACAATAGCCAGGCTCGTAGCTGAGGGTGCCCCAGATTGAGCAGTTCCTTTGGTTAAACCAGCAGGGAAACTGGTTAACATGGAAGGTTTGCGTTTAGGCGATGAACTAGTGGTAGTACAGTTACTTAGTGTTAGTAGTACAGTAAGTAGTGGTAGTACAGTTACTTAGTGTAAGTGAACTAATTTGTCTCATCTGCAGACAGCCACAGTACAGTATTTTTTGCACAAAGCTTTCAACAGGCCTCTTATGTTAGCCTATACAGACTATGGTGATATGTGGCTGGGAATGCCCTACATGGAACAGTCTGTCTGACCAGAGAATTTTTTTTATTTGATCTGACCCGCTACACAAGTTAAATCAGCAGGGGAGTTCATGCTCTCCTGAGTATGGTTAACGTTCAAAGGTCTACGTTAGGCTAGAGGAAGGGTATTAATTACCAGAATCAGTATTCAAAACAGACTCGTAACACAAACATTACAGGGTGAATGATAAATGTCTTATCTGCAGTCAGCCAAGGTAAAGTACAGTATTTTAGTACATAAAACCAGAGAACTTTTAATATTTCTCGTTAGTGGAGATTGTAATCTAGAGGGCGCTCTTATATCCGAGCCACAGAAAATAGACAGAAGAAGAAGACTTTCCGGTATACGTCAGTGTCGTGAAAACAATATGGAGGTGCACATGGAAAGCCAAGAGTGATTGTTTGCCCGCAAATAATAACTAACGTTAGATTATTTTAAGACTGCATATCAGCATCACTCGCCAGGAGTAAAATAACGTTTGTGAAAGTTGCCAGCGAGCAGGTAACGTTAACGTTGCAGCTGTCTCGAAATCAGTATTATTGCAGTCGAGCCTTATGAACCAATAGAGCAAGGTGACACCATCGGGCTAACCCATGACGCTCTGCTGTCAAAGATTACATGTGATTGTGTAGTTCGCAATGTAAATTTGTCATTACCTAACCTTACCTGTCATCTCTCAGATTTTGAAACATGTCGCTCTTGGGAAAGCTGAAACCACTGATGTCGCTTCTACAGGGTGAGTATGTTACTGTCTGTGAAGAAATAATTGATCACTGAAACATTGCTACGCCGAGCTCCCAGACAGACGTAAAATTGTGCAAGGGTGCCGATTTATAATCTATGTTTATAATCTTCGGAAGCTATATTAGTTGTTAACATTACGTGTGAATTTGACGGTGAAGGCATATTGCTTATCCCTTCATCTAAAACGTGCTGCAAGTAGGCTACTTGTACAACTTAAATCATTTAGGTGCATCCAACATTCTTCCTAGTAATGCAGATGTGAAGAGAGAGAGATCAGGCCTTAGCCTGGCAAGCCAAACTGTACACATGGATTGTATAGTCTGGAATCGGACTGCTGAAGCCTGTGGGTGAGATCAACAGTTGTTGTTCAAACTGTCTCTGCACATAATAGGCCAGCGCGACTGACCAATCAGAGCTATCAGGCAGCCCTTTCATCCAACAGACAGCCCTTTCGGCATCGTGCTAAGTCCGCCCCAATGACGCGCTACACAGAGAGAGCGTTCTGATTGGTCTGTCCTAGATCGAGACAGGCCAGGATTTGCCTTTACCATGCGAGACTAGACCAAGTAGCTTGGCAAGAATACTGTATATTCTTCCGCTAGGTGGTCTAGATTTTGTTTCGATTTTTGGCCCGTCGCGACCTGTGATGGACCATTCAGAATGCTCTATCTGTGTAGCGAGTCATTGGGGCGGGCTTAGCATGATGACAAAAGGGCTATCTATTGGATGAAAGGGCTGCCTGATAGACCCTTCTCCACATGGGCACAGTCATAATTCCCTCTGATCACAGTGAGTTTAAGGACGAGATAAGGGAGATCCTTCTTGATAGCTCTGATTGGTCAGTAGTGCTGACCCATTACGCGCAGAAACAGTTTGAACGACAACTGTTGATCTCACCCATAGGCTTCAGTGCTGTGAACGGTCTGATTTCAGACTATACTATTTATGTGAATAGTTTGGCTTACCAGGCTAGGAAGACTGGCCTACAAGAACTCTTCAATTAAGTTTGTCTCAAAGCATTGATAAGACAATCACTGACCCAAATTGTAGGTAACCTTACACCGGTCGCAGTGAACAGATATTTGGTGACTTTTCTGAGAAGAATATAGACTAACCACAACTCTGTTTTTTTCTGTCGTATAACTGCATTTTGTTTTGTAAGACTCAGTTTCCCTACTTCACACAGTTTTGTGTGATTTTCTTGATGAGAGTTTGGAGCACAGAACTCACTTCCACCTTTCGCTCTCTCTTTGCAGTGCCACTCGCCCCCCTGTGGCCCACCCCCCTCTGCAGGACCATGGCCACTCTGAACCAGATGCACCGCAAAGGCAAGCCCCCTGTTCGGCCCCCGAAGATTGGCGCTACATTCTGTCGGCCGCAGCTGAAGGCGGTGGTGCTGAGAACCATAATTCGCAAACCCAAGAAGCCCAATTCGGCCAACCGCAAGTGCGCCCGTGTGCGGCTGTCCAACGGCAAGGAGGTTGTGGTGTTTATCCCTGGCGAGGGACACAATCTGCAGGAACACAACGTGGTGCTAGTCCAGGGGGGCAAGACGCAGGATCTCCCTGGCGTTAAACTCACTGTGATCAGAGGGAAATATGACTGTGCCCATGTGGTGAAGAAAAAACAGTGATTGATGGACTGACGTGTGCACCCTGGAAGTTATGTGGTCCCCGTTGTCTGTGTCGATAATGTCAATAAACAGGATTGTTTGGGGTTGTAAGCCTAGTCTATATCTCATTTAATGGTATTTTTATATAAACATGAGGTATGGGGTGTTGGGAAAGACCCTCAGTATGATCCACTGCAGGCAATGTATTTCCTAATGACTGATTACTGAATCACTGAATTCTTGCATCTGTGAAGTGCGAAGAGATTCCCTCATATTTGATCATATGTCCATGAATGGTTGAAATTCGAGTTTACAGAACAGTTTGATTGGCATGAAGGTCTAAATGTTGCTAGACAAAGACTAACATGACAATGTAGTTTTGACAGATGGATTTTCTGTCTTATCAAACTAATACTGGACTCAATGAGCCTTTTAAACCTGTGCCCAAGCACAAAGTCAAACTAAAATACAAGTGAAAACATTAAATGGAGAAGTTACACCCACCCACTTTGAGGTCAGATTACTCATGTTGTTCATGTCATGGGAAGGTGACTTTGATATAATATCCACTGGCTTCTTTCAAAAAAGGAAAAAAAAATAACTCATTTGTTTGACACCACAACCAAAATACAACATTTGTGTATTTAATTCGTACACCCAAGACACTTTTCACAGGCATCAGCAAATTGAAAAAATATCCAGACATAGCAGCACTGTGTGTGTGTAGGGGGGATACATTTATAATCATAAATAATATTTCATTGAAACACACTGATTACTACTATATTTGTTAATCCTGATACCTTTGATGAACATATATCACACTACATCATTTCATTCCCTTCACCCTTCTTCCTTATAAAATAGTGTGAGTCATGCCGCGTTCACACTGTACACGTCCGTTGACGGATGTCATTGACTTTGAATGGGATGATTGCGAAATGCATTGTGGGTCCGTCTGTTCCGTCAGCTCCGCCGTGTCCATCAAAAAAGTTGAGAAATGTCCAACTTTTCATGCAGCGACGGATCCGTCTGCCAATAACATCACGTGAATGATAGATTGACCGTTATCCCCATACGTCAGGCACGCCTTCTGTCGTCCGTCAATGGACATGTACAGTGTGAACGTAGAGTAAGTGCAATGCCAGCAGAATCAGTAAATTTCCAAAACACAAGCACACAGAACTTAAATCATTCAAGCACACACTATACTGCATAGCTCTGATGCTACCTTACTCCTTTGCTTAAATTTTGAAATTTGGGGATGATTACTCTCCAACCCATATTTAACCTATACCTTTTCCCATGTGCCCGGCCTCTTTGGAGTCAATTCAAGAAGACTGTTCACACCTTCTTCTACTCTTGGGGATCTGAATGCACAGATTACCCTACAGAACATATAATAGCACGCTTGTGCCAAATTTTATAAAGAAAAAAAAGAAAGCACACATTTTTCAAATGAGAGAATCTAGAATGGAAAAACTGTTAGCAGAGCCTTTACAGAGAGATGAGAGATATTTATATCAAAAGTGTTGGCAGACTTATAGAGCCCCTCTGTTAGCAGTGACTTTCCAGAGAAATTTAATAAAGGCTTATATCACCAAAGGGCTTTCTTGTTCTTTTACTCTTCCTTCTGCCCTCTTACAGATCACCATGGACACGGCTGACACTGGCATCACTGGCATCACAGGAGTGTAAACACCACAGCTTCAGTTGAACCCTCATGTTAGGAAGAAACCATCTGCCTCATGAACGTAAAATACTATGATTGTCCTTTCCTCTCAGTAGTGTAAACAAAACCCAAGCTGCAATATAGGACATCTGCACTGGCTAGGCTCTAGCTAAACAGCGCTCATGGAAGATGAGATGAAGCACAGCAGCAGAGTAAACCTACTTTGCCGTCTTGAATGTTTAGCACTTTTCCATCATGCATGCTTCACAGTGCTTTTAAAGGGGAACTCTAGCATGTTTCAACCTATAAGCAGATTAGGCTTTTATTTTGATGTTATCGCATAATGCTGTATGAATTCTGCCCCGAAAGCTGTTTTGTAGGAGCTTATGATTTCAGCAAGCTTGCGCGATCATTTCTAAACGGATGTTCAGGATTTTCGTACAAATTGGAACTACATAATGCGCTCTAATAACAAAAACCATAGGTTGAAACGTATTGGGAGTTCTCCTTTAAGCAAATGGCAAAAGAGCAAATGAACTTATGCATCATGTAAAGTCCAAGTCCGTATTTGGCCCTTATGTGAGTGTCATCAAATTAATTTCTTTCTTAACATTTTGCGGGATACAGTTCCTCTAAGCACTTCTCTAGGTTTGCCTTGTTGTCTGGGTGTTCCTTAATCTTTTTCCTCAGGACCTTAGCAACATCATCCACTGCCGAGGACTTGAACCCAACTGAGTTCATAAAACTATCCAGAATCCTCTGGTTAGACTCTACGCACATCCCCACTAGAAAGCGCAGGAAGAGGTCGTAGTGGTAGTTGGCCGCTGCTTTGGGCTGCACAGCTTTCTCCACGGCAGATTTGTACACGTCGGCCAAGCTCGGGCCACTCAACCTCATTATGGACATCTTGCTGGTGTCCAGGACGTTCTTGCCAGTGTTCTTGTAGGTGAGGAAGACGTAGAGGGCGGCCATGAACTCCTGAATGGTGGGGTGGATGAAGCAGCGAATCTTCTCCTGGTAGAGGATGAACTTCTCACGGTAGTAATCGGTGCAGAGTCCGCAGCGGACGATGGCTTCCACTGGGTGGGCCTCCTCCTTCTTCCAGCTGCTCTTGGTGGTTTGAAAGATCTCTTTCTCCAAAAAGCCGAAAGCTATCTTGCTGAGCTTAAACAGGAGCTGCTTCTCGTCCTCCCACGGATAGCCTTTCCCACACGGCTTGCCCTCTATACACGGTCGGCCTTTCTCGCACACCTGGCCTTCCACACATGGCTTGCTCTCGTCAAGTGGCGTTATACTGCGGCGCTGCTCACGCACGTTGAAGTACACCTTAACCAGGCGCGCGTACATCTCCGTGAGGGTGCTCGGAGGCTCCTGGCCCGGCTGATACTTCCGGAAAACCTTCTGCAGGACTTGGGAGGCCACCCAACAGAACAAGGGCAGGTGGCACATGATGTAAAGGGTCTTGTTGGCGCGCAGGTAGTTCACCATGCGCTCAGCCAAGGCCGGCTCTTTACTGAAGCGCCGGCGGAAGTACTCCATCCGCGACTCCTCCTCGAAACCCCGCACCTCCACCACCTGGTGGATACGGTCGTTGGGCACGTCGCAGCAGGACAGCGGCCTCGACACCACCCACATGTAGGCGTAGTGCAACATGTTGCCTTTGATGAGGTTGATGAGCAAGATGCGTAGGCTGATTTTGGTGTTGGAATCGCTCCAGCAGTGCGTGTACAGGAAGTCCAGCCGGTGCAAGAGCTCGTCCATGCCGTCCAGGACGAACATTATCTGGCAGTCCTCAAACTCCAGGTCATCCAGCGTCTTCAGCACCGGAAACTTCTCGTTCAGCAGCTCACGGAACGTTATCTCCTCGTCCAGCCTCGGCAGCAGCTCCATGCCATTCAGAGGGTAGAGGAAGTAGATCTCCTCGTGGGCCGTCTCATTCACCCAGTCCAGGATGAAGCGCTGCACGGCCGTGGTCTTGCCGCTCCCGGCGATGCCCCTCATGAGCATCAGGCGCAGGTAACGCTCGGCCACCACCTGGGGATTGTAGATCTCCGTGTTCTTCATGGGCTTGTACTGGAAGCGTTGGTCCACCCTCAGCTCCTCCACCAGGCCCCGCAGCTCGTGCTCGCCGTTGACCGGCGCGTACAGCCCCGCCGTCATGTAGTGCTCCACGAACACAGACTCAAAGTCCGCCGGCGCCCCCTCTTTGGGACAGCCCTCGTGGATGGTGCTGTACTGCTTCTTCAGCTGTTCCTTTAGGCCATAGCGCACCTCGTCTAGAACACAAGAACACCTGCTTAGTGCGGATCATATGAACAGGTAATGCCGATACCAATACATGCTATACAACCACAACAGAGACACCTGCTTGATGCAGATCATATGGGGCTAACTACATGTTAAACGATGGCAAGAACAGGTAATAGCAGGTAATACCAATACCAATACATGCTATACAACCACAATAGCTATTACATAAATGGATATAATAACATGCATAGGAAATGCTGTGGAATATTCAAGTTTGAGAACCCCTGCTGTACTGTATACTGTAGTATGCTAGTAGCAATACAGTATTAGTGGTATAGCATACTTACATAGTACAGTAATATGCAACAGCAATTTGTTTAGCAACCAAAGACCGTGAGGCTAAAATGTGTAAGCCATGTAAGACATGGACATCTTCTTATTACTCACCAATATCAAATGTTATAATAATAAAAAAAAATAGAGAAAAAAATGTAACAATAAAGGGTACAAATTACAAATTACATTCTGTCATCATTATGCGTTCAGTGACTGAAAACTAGCCAGGCTAACACCAGCCGAAATCTCAAGTGAGATTTAGTCTGGGGACCACCTATACATTTTCTCGTGCGGGATTTCAGTTTTCGTTTGTCCAAAAGTTTGCGCATCGTCTTGCCATCTCTCCCCGTTGGATGATTGGTTCCCAAATTCATGCGAAAATTTCGGCCATGGTCTCCAGGCTGCCGTGCAGTTCGGAACGAGTGCGCAAGGCAGCATGGGTATTCCCAGGCTATTGAAAAACAGGGCTAGGACACCAAACCTCACCATTAAAGCTTTGCATTCTAGCAAATTTAATTTGAATTATGTGTAGTAGGCTACAAACTTCAATTGGATGTCAGGACACTTTAATTGGCATATCAAACACATTTAGGAAATGATATAATTGAATAAAAAGAATACAGGTATGGGGCACATAGAATTTTGCTAAACTTGAAGTGGTAGCCTCATGTATGACAGAACAGATGTGATATCTGTGACACAAAATAAATGTCATGGTTTATTTCAGTCCTAGGGTACGACTGAAATGCAATATTTCGGACGCAATATTTTCGTAAGGGGAAAGTATTTTCTCAGATGTCTTGCTCACCAAAATGCCGACGGAACTTATGTGAAAAGCTTTCTTTCCTTTGATAGCCTGTGATCTTATGTTGTGAGACGTCGTTTACGTTTTACCACGACTCACCAGACAGTAGGCTACGTGACCGGGCCAAGACGCATTGTAGTGAAACTGAATGAAGCGAACAGGGTCAGGCGGACGTGAATGGCTTGGATCGGATCGGATTTTTGATTTTCCGATACCTGATCCAGTAATTTTGGCCAATATCGGCCTGATACCAATCCGTATCAGCTCATCTCTACATGTGTCGATGGTGAATAGTTAAAGATAATCTACATCATGTGTCAATGGTGAGTATTTAAGTTGCTCTTACTTCTTTTCAGGTGTCCGCAAATGTAGTTGACCAGTTTACTGAGCCCCATGTATTCAAACACATGCTGTGTGATGCTGAGGGAGATGTCGATGTCACAACACTCCAGCATCTTGTCGGCCAGATCCAGGATGTCCAGCCCGTCCAGCGGATCCCTGAAGTACTCGGGGTAGCGTTCCCACAGGTACTTCTTAAAGAACTTCAGCTGTGGTTCAGTCAACTTCTTTAACACTTGTTGCAGGAACTGAAATTAAAACGAAAAAACAAAAAATGTTTCAACTTCGCACTCCAAAATCCCCACACAATAAATAAAACACCAAAATATGCACTATACTATTCAATATAACTTTTATAAAGGCTAAACAACATAACAAAGGATACACTATAACAGGAGCATGAAGGTGTATGACTACACAATAGTGTACTGTACATATAACAAAATATGCAATGAATGTTTGCATGGAAATGAACTGCACTCTTGCACTGTGACCCATGCACTGCCCCTTTCTATGTGTCAGTCCTTTGACAGAAACGTTATACTGTCTAAAACAGTCTGCACCATGAGAAAATAACACTTTTTCCCAAGCAGAACTTCTCTGTGAATGCTTGAAAGTGAAAGGCAAACCTTGAAAGTGTACTTGACAGTGAGGGCTGGGTGCCTCTTGTAGTTGGGGTCGATTATCAGCTCCGGTTTACCAGTGTGAACCTTCTTGTTTTTAGGCCTCCTCCGAACCCTACACACACACACACACACGCGCACACACACGCGCACACACACACACACACACACACACACAGAAGTTATGCCATAGTCAATCCCACCACTGTTTGAGAAAGGGAACAATATTAGCACGATATGCATCCCACACAGTGTGTGTGTATGTGTGTGTGTGTGTGTGTGTGTGTGTGTGTGTGTGTGTGTGTGTGTGTGTTTGTGGGGATACAGAGGACAGTGTTTGTGTCTGGACTGACATAAGTTCAGGCTTCATCTCTGATTCCACGTCCTCATCACTCTCCAGGGAGTAGATGCTGGAGGCATCCGAGTCTGGCCTCTCCAGCTCAACCCTACAGGCACAACATCAGCTCATTAACACCCCAAGTAAAGAACCCACACATCATAACTAAACATTGATATTAACACAGAGGTCAATGGTAACAGAGATAGATGGTAAAGCAGATATCAACGTTATCGCAGAGATAAATGGTATCGGCTCCGCTCCTCACATCCTTAGAGCCTGTACTGACCACACGACTCGAGTCAAGATTTTCAGGCTGGAGGGTCATCTTGGAATGGCAGACAAAAGCCTTGGATTGGAGGTGAATCGGCAGTTAATCTGGGACACCAAATTGTTGTGTGTGAACTACTCTAACCTGGCCTAATCTGATCATATACTACTAGTCTATCAATCTATCTATTCATCTTTCTATCTATCTGTTCATCTATCTATCCATCTACTCGTCCACCTATCTACCAACTCATCTATCTATCTCTCTACCCGTCTATCCTCCTCAGCTTTCATGAGTCATGCGGTGCAGTCACTCACTCATTCTCCCTTTGGAATTTAGCTGTCAACCGTGTGTATGCAGTTATAAGGGACTAGTCCCTAAGACTAGAAGCTATTAGCACTGAATGCTACCATGAGTAGCACCTGGTTGTAATGGCATCAGGTTCAGCCTCTGAGCTGCTGCAGTCCATAGCCTCACTTTCCATGGACAGATAACTGGGAGCAGGGGAGGCCGCCCTTTTGATGGGACACCTGGACAGACAGAGAGGCAGGGAAACAGCATGTGAGACTCAAATAAAGGTGTAGTTTAAATGGCTATGGTTACCTTATAGTACATCAATGCATGGTCATAGCCGCTAAATGTATTTTTGACTTTCCTTCTGAAGGCACACTGCTTTATGGGAACCAATACGCATATAATGCAATCCGGGAAACATTAACAAAGATACAGGCAATGCATTATGGGAAACATACACCAGCACACATAATGCATTCTGGGAAGCATATACCAACACACACACAATGCATGTTGGGAAACATAGACCAACACATAAAATGCATGGCTGTTTTTCTCTTCTTCTTCTTGCACTGTCTCTGGCTGTATCCTAACTTGTTAGAAAACCAAGTGGCAAATGATTCAAGTGTAACTCACGTATCTGATAGATCCAGTGATCGTCTATCCCACGCCATGTCGTCATCGTCACTAGCTTCTGTCCCGTGTATGGAGGCCCCTCGGCCTGGCGGGATGATGACTGCCGACTCTGTTTCCATTTGTCAGTATGTCTGTATGACTGCACTGTAGGTATTCAAGTTTACAGGTGGCTAAGACAAAAGAAAGCAGTAGCAGAAAGCTGCTAAAATGAATGTTATGAACATGGCTAATTAGGCAATTATGTCAGATTATGTTTGTCATCTCTGAAAGATTGCTTACATCCTGTAACATTCAGAGACAGTTTTTCAGATCAAAGTGATCTGGATTTGGAAATCCCATGTTTGTTTGATCTGTGGTCAGGGCACAGTTGATCAAAAGTAATCAATGATTCCAAATAGCAAAAACATGTGACTACCAAATGTGGATCACCTTGATGCAGATTAAATAGTTTTGAAAAACCGGTCCCAGAACACAGATAAAAGAGAAATACCCTCCACACGTATTATGCGTTGTCTTTAGCTGTCGTAATTAGTAAGATGATAGGCCTAAGTCTTAGAGCGTTCTTACACACATGGCATGTCTACAACTGCCACTTTAACTTTACCTAAGACAAACACTTGGCTGACCTTTGATCTCCAATTTTCAAAATCGTTACTGCTATTCCGAGGTGTGCAACCGCTCCGAATGTTGTTAAAATATGAATATGGAGAAGATTCAGGCCTACTTCCTGCCCTTTCACTAATGTGGTTCACTTGACTCCTGCACGAACTTTAAGTCAGTCTAACTTGCTAACTTGCAGTCTAACCAGGTCTAATGGTGCATTTTATTATCCCTCCGACGCGGAGGTCCGAGGACGTTGCCAAGCGACAAGCAGCAACACGCCCC
>JASCQY010110591.1:0-17809 GCA_030264315.1 Sardinella tawilis
TCCCGTACGGGAAAATGAATAGGTGGTCCCCAGACTAAATCTCACTTGTGATTTAGTCTGGCATTAGCCAGGTTAACACACAGCATTCAGTGACCTCTAACAACAGGGCTATGGATTGATTCACACTGACTTCTCCTTTAATGACACTTTATTCATGTTTATGACCACTGTCATTAAGTGTCATTTGGTTCATGAAATACAAACTTCACAAAAAACAAATGACACTTGTATTGATTGAACAGTCATGAATTCAGTATCACTACATCAAGGAATCACATGAGATTGTAGTTCACATTACTGATGGATGTGGATGTCTTTAATAAACTTTTAATCCACCGAAACTGTATGCAACGATGAAAGCAAAAGTAACAAACACAATAACAAAATAAGTGTGGCAATACTAATGTTTACAAAAGGCTCATGTCACCCTTACATGTATGTAGATCCCCTCAAATATTGATTTTTTCCTCTTTTATAACTGTTTTATAAAACGGCTTCATTGTATTCTCTTCATAACTATACTCCTTCAGACCCTCAATTAAAAAAAGTCACTAGCCAAACAACCACCATCTCTGGTAAAAGCACCACGCTTGATTTACATGATGTGACATCCTCAACTGTCAGGTACAGTAATGCAGCCAAAATAATTACAATAAAATCAAGGCTACCTTTTGTTATACTTTTATGGAAATATTTTGCTATTTTTCTCAGGGCCTCGGACAAGCCAACAGTGACCCCAGCTGACAGGTAAAGAGAATACAGTCTAACTCAACACTAATGAGCAATTGCACAATTTGTCATATATGGCACTGAAGCCTATGGCCAAAGTCAAAAGTCAAAGTCAGCTTTATTGTCAATTCTTCCCATGCATAGACGAGACAAGACAGGACAGGTCAAACACGCACAGCAAAAACATATTCTTACATGGGTCAAGGTCAGGACAGGGCAGGACAGGACAAACAGTAAAGTGCAGTAAAGTGACAACAAAAACAGTGCAGAGGCAGTCATTTATGTGGGTCAGAGGGTTCAGACTCAGAGCCCAGAGTGTTTTCTTTGGGGAAGGCACTCCTATGAATCTCTAGATGCCTGACAGTCTGGTGGATGGGGCTGAGGGTGGAGAGGGAAGTGAGTTCAGCAACCCAACAGACTGGGGGATAAAGCAGTTGCTGAGTCTGGTAGTGTGGGAGCAGAGGCTCCTGTACCTCCTTCCAAAGGGCAGGAGGCTGAACAGATTGTGTGCGGGATGGCTTGCATCACTCACAATTATGTCCGCTTTAGGGACGCGGTATTGACCGTTTCAGGTTCTAGTTCCATAGCTGGTTCCCCAGGACTTCCTGTTTATCATTCCATGTTATGTTAATGTAACAGGAAGTAGTTGGGGACCAAGAAAGAATATGAACAGGCTCAGTGTGAACACACATGTGTCTAGCAGCCAGTTGCAGAGGGAGGTGCTGAGACCAAGTCAAGTTTGCAGATGAGTTGTTGTGGTATTATGGTGTTGAATGTTGAACTGTATACTGTATACAGCATCTACAGTAGTGCAGTATATAGTGATTGTTCTACATCTTGCACGTGTCGTCTAAGGTCTTGGTCATCTGGTGTTTGGGAGGAATTTGTATTTCTATCAATGACAGAATTAATAGTAATAATAACCCTGCATGTTCCTCTTTCCCATAGGTGTCATAACATATTCTCTGTCACATGCTACAAGATGGAGATCTCCCCTGGGGCTCTTGTCTTAGTTGTCCTGCTAGTTTTTATTCTGGGGATGCTGTGTAAACCACGCTGCTGTAAGAAGACAAACCCTGAAGCCCCATCTGCAGAAAATGTGGTGTTTGGTTTGCAAAGTATGTCTTGACTATATGTCAAATGCAGCACATATTTTCAGAATATGTTATGCAGTGCTTTTGTTATTTCTAAATAAAGCTTTATTTCCCTTTTCTTGTCCTAAATTTTCATGTAATTTTGAAACAGACTGAGGTGGAAGAGAATTGGGATTCATTTTTTTCCCCTGTGTGTGTGTGTGTGTGTGTTAATTTTCATCCTTTTAAGTTTGTCATTGTGTGCCTTCTTGGCCAGACCTCACTTGTTAAAGATATTTTTAATCTTAATGTTATTTTTATCCCTGGTAAAATAAAGGTTTAATAATTTAAACACCAGAAGCCAATTTGTTCATTCAGGAAAATTATATTTAATGAATTATTAAATTGGCCAAGATCAGCCTACTACTTTTTATAAGCATTTCAGGATGATCAAAATGCTATCCAAATTAATTTCCACAATGAAAGATAAATTACACTCAAAAACTCTTTCCATTGTGCCATGCCTTCGAGAAAAAAACAAAACAAAACAAATAAAATTCAAATGAAAGGTTCCTTTTAAAAGCGAGAAACTCTCTGTCCTGTACATGACACAATGTACCTCTTGGAATCCTTCCTTCCTCAACATTTTGAAAGGATATACACCACTCTGTGACTTCTTACTTTCTTCTGTACTGGGTGATTTTCAAATTGATACAAACCTTAAACATTTTGAACTAGCTGTTCTTTTCTCCAAAGTACACTATAGGGAGTGACAGCACACACTGTGCATGCTGGCCAAAGTAGGACATATGAGTCACTGTAGCCAAACCTTTGGGTCATCATAAATGACTGTCCAGTGGCCTAAAGCAGTTACTTATTGATCCATTTCTGATGTGAACATCAGCAGAGACAGAATCACAGATATTTCAAGGAATCCACATATAATAAGGTAAGTACAAAATTATATGCAGCACAAACAGTTGATTCCGCACAATTGTAAATTATGTAAATGCAAATACAAAGCTTTACTTTAAATGTGCCCTGATGATTTTATTGGTCGTTGAGAAAAATTTAATTGTGTTTTTAGCACACCACAGCATGCGACAAAAGGGTCAAGGGACTGTAGTATGACCATGTTTAGTTGCTTTTATGTCATAATCAATGATTTGGGGACCCAAAATAATTTTCTGTCATACTGTCAAACTTTCTAGCTGGCCCCTGAGAGAAATAAATCCTCATCACTATATTCATCACACTATATATTCCACACTATACTGTATATTCCCAGTTCAGTGCTTTAAAAAAAATGGGGAATGGAAGGTCGCACTCAGTTTCTATTTCGTTTTTTTTTAATCTTTTAAACAATCATTGCAGGGTTAGACAGACATTCCAAAACTGTTTCAAAACTAACTTTTTAGTGCTTTAAAAAAAGCCCTATCATTACTGTAATTAACCAAAAAGGAGAAATCAGTTGAACTGCTTGTGTTTAAATTATTGTGTGTGTACAGTGCCCAGAGAAAATGCTTATACACACCTTCCTCTACTTAAGCCTTGGAGTGTGGGGAGCACTATGTGTGGTGAGTTTGTAGCATACTTAGCATATTGGCAGCTCGATTTCTAGCAAAGTAAAATTACAGCTAAATTGTACAGTACATTATTTGCAGACCAAAAATAATTAAAACTAATTATGCATTTCTCTATAAATCTCCCATTAGCCCCTGCCTGGTGTAGTAGGTAAGTCAGTGTGTTACATATGAGAATTGATAACCTACCAAGAAAAATAATGCAGTTCAGTAATCTACTATTGTATGGGCATTTCATGTGTAGAGATTGACAACCGTATGGACATTACTGAAATCAACAAAGGTAAGATAAGAAAGCACTGATATGGATACAATAGGCCTACATATCAAAAGCTTTTCCCAAAGTATTTTTTAATTGCATACAAGATGGTATCAATGAATCTGCATATGGGATGATTTGGCTTTATTTGTTTTTAGTAATTACATCAACCCAAACGCAGTCCAACTAATAATACCTGGAGTACACAATTTAAAAACCTAATTC
This sequence comes from Sardinella tawilis, assembly GCA_030264315.1. Lineage (NCBI taxonomy): Eukaryota > Metazoa > Chordata > Actinopteri > Clupeiformes > Clupeidae > Sardinella > Sardinella tawilis. The sequence continues at coordinate 3,870 of JASCQY010110591.1, forward strand.
ATGAACATCTGTAAAAATGGAGATATCTCATTGTGGAATGGAGGTGCTGCAGCAGGGGTCTCCAACAGGTAGCTCACCACCTGCTTAAGAGTATAGCTCTCCAAAGGCACAGTGGAAATGTAAATAAATCTCAAAGGAGAGACAATATTTGAAGAGCTCAGATGCAAAAGCCTCTAAATCCATTTTCAGAAATATTCAAAAAGGAAGTTTTAGTGATATTTTATAATAAGTAATCCGTCTCAAACTACAATTTAATCTTTTTTATCACGTACAAACAAATCAGACCTACACAATCCAATTGGATTGAATTGGAATGATAAGTTTGTCAAAATGTTAAAAATATATTTCTGTAAATTAATTGAAATGGCTTTTAGAGGCTTTTGCATCTGAACTCATTTCTCTCCCCACAAATTTAGATTACACTTTACAGTAGATGAGTGTTTGCACAGCGCAGTAAGTGTGTTAATTGATAAAAAAAAAGTAGCCTAACATTTATTTCCAGTCTGTAATACCATTTCAAAATAGTTGCTGAGTAGGCTAGCTCTCGGCCACGTTGATTTTGACAACGTAGCTCTCGGAGGCAAAAAGGTTTGAGACCCATGTGCTACAGTGATATGACAAGTGGATAATTCACAGACAATTAGGCCTACATGAACTACAGTACTATTTATTATTTTAACGTTATCTTTTTATTTCATTTTAATTTTCTTCTTGTAAATCTGTTGCCTGTGCTGCTGTCAAGTTCTTGTTTCTGAGATAAGTGTTTGTCTGTCTGTTCTGCTGAGCAAGAAAAAAAAAAATTGTCCAGCCTGGACAATAAAGATTCTTTCTAATCTTTTCTATTCTATGTTGTCTGTACTTCCTGTCTCAGATTTGGACCTCAATGAAGGGGACATAGCAGAAGTTAGTATTGCTTTGAATTAATGGAGCACTTGTATCTGTTTTCAAATGAGTCACATATTGCACACAAATTGCTTACCTTTACTATTAATTCCTTACTATTAACACTGAAATAGTAAGAATATAATAACACCTGATGGACTTTAATAATTTACACATGATGTATAATAACATTATACATGATGTGGTTGGTTTCCAGGACAACCACAGGAGTTACATTTTAGGTGGAGAGGAGTGGACTTTACCCATACCATATGAGCTGGATGCTGATCTGGGTGAGAAATGAGACTTTATGGATACATATGGCAGATATACTGTACTGTATATACTGTATATATTACAGGTAGTTGATATATATTCTTTCATTTGTGCAAGTTCATTTGCAGCTTTTCAGACTAAATATGACTGCCTAGCTCCAAAGCATAAAAACTTATTAAATTTAGTCACATCTACAAAGTACATTAGTACATTGCTTTTACAATAAATTACAACATGGAATTTCTCTGTTCATGATCCAGATATGAATGCCAAAGGAGTCATTTTAAAAGCTCTCGAACAATTCAGGCTAAAAACATGCGTGGACTTCAAACCAAGAACAAATGAGTCTCATTACATCTCAGTGGAAAAGCACCCAGGGTAAGGCATCACCTGGCACTACACTAACAAACTTTGTCACTACTGCGCCAGTATTTCAACAGTTGCAATATCAGTGTGTGTGTGTGTGTGTGTGTGTGTACATGTTATAGCTGCTGGTCTTACATAGGAAAGCGATCAGTGAAACAGACTCTATCCATTGGCACCCACTGCGACCACATAGCTGTTGTGGAGCATGAGTTCCTGCATGCCCTTGGCTTTCTACACGAGCAGTCTAGACATGATCGGGAAGACTTCATCCGCATCCACTGGGACAACATTGTTGAAGGTTACTGTTTGTTTTCAAGATTTTCTATCTCTGTCTCCATTTTAGTGGATTAAAATGCCATAACCTTCAAATCTAAAAGCATTACTGCAAGTTCTAGTAATTTCCAATGCTTAATGATGCTTTGTGACACTTTTTTTATCTTTTATCTGTTTTTGATGGTGATGATTATGTCAGTTCTCTCCCATCTTACAATACAGTCTGTGTCATTTTTATTTAGGACGGGACTACAATTTTTACAAATATGATGAGGAGTTCACCAGTACCATGGATACTCCATATGATTATTGGTCTGTCATGCACTACAGTCAGAATGCCTTTAGCAACAGCAATGGCCCCAGCATAACCACAAAGGATGGCAGGTTTCAGGAAACAATTGGCCAACGCCTGGAGATGAGCTCTTATGATGCACTGGAACTTAACATGCAGTATAACTGCAGTAAGTAACGAGCCCTGCCAACAGCTGACCAATCACAGTTTCTATAGTTCATAATGTCATTCTCTGTTTCCAGAGGAAAGAAGTGTAACCGAGGTCATCTGCTTACGCTCGGACTCGAACCCGCGACCTCACAACAACTCAGTAACTTAGATTGGGAGGCAAATGCCCTACCCAGTCGACTGAAAAGCCCAGGCGCTCAGTCAACCAACTAGGGGTGTTCTTGAAGTGTCGGGAGGGAAGCTTTCTACATGCGCAGCTAGGCTACAGTTACAGTGGTGCCGTGTACCCGGACAGGAGAGACGTTTAGGGGGGACAGTGTAAAGGATGCCGGCTATCTAGCTGCGGTTGACTGGGAGCCTGGCTTTTCAGTCGATTGGCATGGGTATTCGCCTCCCGATTCGAGTTGTTGTGAGGTCCCAGGTTCGAGCTCGGGCGAGTGCAGAGCTGGAATAGTGCAGATGACCTCAGTTACACAAAACAGCTTCAGTGGAGCAGCTTGATATGTATCATAGTAAGTCTGCATCATAATGGGTCGGTGATTTTGATTGGCTCTCAGGATTTCACTGATTTTTACAGCTCATGAGCAAAAGAGTTATCAGAGTAAATTTGCGCACGGTCTGCTTAGGATCCAAAGTACCAATAGTGTCAGCCATAACTCATCAGTGCTGTGATCTGTCTTTGGCATTTTTGTGAATGTAGACCCATACAGTATTTAGGCTACAGTATACAAAATAACTCTTCCTAATCCTCTGAATATCCCTTTTAAATGATGTACAGTGTATGCCATTTTGGAAACAGCCAACATTACCTACAGTAGAGTGCACAGCATTTTTCCAATGTATTACAGTCTAAATGTGTGGATGTTGCTCACATGTGCCCCAGATGACTCCATCTCCTTCCTGGACCACTGCAGCTTTGATGAGGGCATGTGTGAGATGAGTTCAGTGGGATGGCAGAGAGTGAGGCAGGCTGATGGAGGTCCTCAGTCTGACCACACATACCTGGGCATGGACTCACAGGGTAAGATTTCAATTCAGGAGACAGACAGATATATAGACAGATTGACAGACAAATAGACAGATACTGTACAGTAGATAGATAGATAGATAGATAGATAGATAGATAGATAGATAGATAGATAGATAGATAGGGAATATGACTCACTTTGAAATGTACTTTAAATTAATCTCTTTATATTTTGATTATGTGTGATCGTTTATTACATGGTTGTTGAAAATATTTGAACTTGAGCCTCCAAATTAATTAGAATCATAAGATTCCTTTTATATTTTCCACCAACAGTTATAACCGATAAAACTGCCTGTCCTCATCGTGTACGTCCTCCAGGTTCCTACATGCACTTCAGCACCAATCATAAGTCAGAGGGAGAGTCAGCCCACCTGATAAGTAGGAAGATGACCCCCAGAAGAAGCTGTATGATCCAGTGCCTTCAGTTCTTCTACTATCACAATGGGACTGGATCGGATCAGCTCAGCATCTGGATCAGAGAGTTTGACAATGCCAGTGACACAGAGGGAACCCGTAGGCTTATGGGCCAAGTCTCAGGTAAGCCTATTTGGGTTATTTTATATTTATATGGCTTTTGCACTTAGCATTGATTAATTCATAAAATGCATGGAATCTCTTAAAGGCTCTATGAGCCATGTACAGTATGCAATTGGGTTAAAAAAGCAAAGGCTGCAGAATGGGAAGAAACAGCTGTGTTGAAGTAGGCCTAATGCCAAACGATCCTGAGCGCACTGTTGTCTGAATAAGTTAGCGAGTTAGCATGCAAACTAACTAACTAACTAACTCGCCAACTAACGCGTTGGGTCAGTTTTCCAATAGACCGCTTCAGTGATGTAAACAAAAACAATGCTTGAAAGGTGTATTTCCTTCCCAAACAACTTCCTCTTTGTTTAGATAACATCATGGAATGCTAAAAGGAAGCCCTGTGGGAACAGCTATGGAACTCAAACCTGAAATGGTCTATAATGACATGTTCAAAATTCATTTTATGTTCAATTCAAAAAGCCACAAACTGTGGCTCCTTCAAAACAATAATTTGCAGAATATTTTATGGTCACTGTTATGGCAGTTATATTTTTATTGAGAATAGTGAATACTGCTGACAATGTTTAAAGGAATCGTAGGTCAAAAATAAATGTAAATTAATCATAAAATGGCCCTGATATATCACAAGACATTTATTAATCATGATAATTTCAAATACTTTTATCACTGACAACAGTAATCCAGCCTAGATATTCCCATTACAAAAGTGAAGTTGCAGCCCTCAACTAATGTTTATGTTGTCATTATGTCTATATTATGTGTTTTGGCCTGTTGCGCCACCCTCCACCTATCTGATTTCGGCAACCTAGTTGACAAAATCTTGTCTGGGAGGAGGGAGAGGGGATACTATGCTCTGCTGTATTCTGAACGTGATTGCAGTGCCAGTTTTGGCCACAAACTTACATACTGTTCCTTTAACAATACTAAAATCTCAAAAAAAGTCTGTTCTGACACCCCTAATGTGGGCCATACCATTTTAAACCCTTTGAGACAGAGATGCAAAGTGCGGGCGCAGCCGCACCCTTTCTTCTTGCTCTGATTGCTCTGTCATCGTTTGGTGCACAGAAATCATACGCATATCACGTGAAGCTACAGAACCTGACCTTTCCAACGGCACTAGTTTCTATGATGAGCAGTTTGCGAGATAGTTCGTGCTGAATTAATGTCACTAAAGTTCTGCGTCCATGTCATATACATTCTTCTCAGCGTAACATCTCACCATGCCGTTACTCCCTTTCGGCAATCTGCATATCAAAATAAACAGGAGATGCTACTGACAATGGCGTATCGCATGCATCTGTATGATTAGCCGTTCTTGAGTAATCGCGTCTTGAAATCTCATCAAATTTTTACATTTTTCCAATCCCCCCATTTCCGCTCCACTTCCAAACAAATAATTTCTTTTTAATATCAGAGGCTACAATGAGCGCGTCCAAATAAGAAATAATTTAACAACTTCATTAATACTATTCATTAGTCTGACTTCAATTGTAGTTAATTGTTCTAGCCCAAATAGCCTATTAGAGTTGAGTATAGGATAGGGGGGATTAAAACATGGTGAAGGCTCAGTGCATACTCTTATAGTGGGCCCACAGTGCGACTTTTACGCTACTTTGACTTATGGCAGGCTTGTCTTGCAGCCTTTAAAGAAAAAGTCTTGAGGGCCATACTCGCCAATTATGAAGGGGTAATTCGCACTATGTTAATCCCTATTGCACATAAACATTACACACATTTTACGTTTCTTTCAGGTTCCCCAGCTGATTACTGGCAGCTCCACCATGTTCCCCTGAACGCCACTAAGAGCTTCCAGGTGGAGTTTGAGGCCCGCAAAGGAACAGGGGAGTCCAGCGGTGGCTTCTCTGTGGACGACATCAACCTGTCAGAGACTGAATGCCCTCATCATACATGGCAAATCAGGAACTTTGAGAAAGCTTTAAATGACAGTGCAAAAACATCCATGCTCCTCAGTCCAAAGTACTATTCTGTTGATGGATATAGGTTCCAGATAATGATGAAATTGTCGGATGGTCATGTTGGTGCCTTTTTTCGTCTGGTTTCTGGAACCAATGATGACGAACTGCAATGGCCTTGCCCTTGGCGGCAGGTGACCATTGAAGCATTGGATCAACATTCACACATTCAGCACCGTATGTCTGCTCAGGTCAGCCTGACGACAGACCCAACACAGCTGAAACACAAGGGTGATTATTCAACCAGTGCACTCTCATATCAAATACTTTAAAGTTGAAGTTGACAGGTTTAGTACTTACTTACTAATACTTCTATCCAAGACAACGGCAGGTTTGAAAATCGAACACAAGTCAACTGTAGTTCAGTCAGTTCACCTCCAATATATTTACATACTTAAACACGTGTTAACATATTGTATTATTAACATACAATACACGTGTATAAGTGCTGAAATTCTTAGTTTTAATCAATCAAATAATCAATCTTAGTTTTTAATCAATAGCAGCACTATTTTCTTTCAGCATTTTTCTGGGACAACCCTCGTCACGTAGGCATGCCAGACACTACCCCTGAGGGAGACTACGTGACTGATGGATGGGGATACAGAGTCTTCATGTCTCATAGGGAGCTCAGATCACGAGAGTTTCTGAAGGGAGGGGACATGTTCCTGCTTATCACCATGCAAGGTACTGTACAGTAGCTTCCATCACAGGTTCTCAACATGTGAAAAAGTCTGTGAAACAGTTTGCTTAGGATAAGAGTTCAAAATCATCTTAGACCAAAAGAGCAATGACAGCTGTAAGCCTACTAGTTAAATTTGTATTATAATTATGAAGGGTCCTTAGCTTAATACAATTTGAGAACTCCTGGCTGAACAGGACTCTGTGTATGGTTTCTATTGTGATGTATTCTAATGTTCTTTACTTATTTAAATAAGAACACTGTGTAGTAAAACATCAACTTTGTTAAGTGCTTTATAATTTCTGTCAAGTAAGTTATTTCTTTTAACTGATTTACTTTTTGTCCCTTAGATATCTCATCCCTGGAGCATAGTCATGCCTTACCATGCCCCAGCAGAACCTTACTTCAGTGACCCAGAATCTACCAGACATTTTTGGGTTCCTTCAACAGAAAATAATTTTGAGCCCCTCAAACATTGATTATCTCTGGGGTCCCCTATCCGTAGTGGGCCCTTAGGATCACCTTTGGTTATACTTTGGCTATTGCTGAAACTTACTCACTCTCAGTATTGTAATGTTTGTATTTATTAATACCCTGACGGTATCAAACGGTAAATGCATTATGACAATATACAGTACTGTGTGTATGATGTTGACACATGAGGATTGCATTTGGATTACTCTATGTCTGTATAAAGATCTGGATTTTACACTTTTGTATGAGAATGTTTATTTTGTTCAATTTTGTTCAAGTGTACACACAAAAGTGTTTGTGTTCCATGTGCCTGAAAAAAGTAAGGCAGAAAAGGATTCAGTTAAATCAGTATATTTTAGAGGAACACTGCACCTTTTTTTGATATTTATGTATTTGTATTACGCCCAAGCTAAAAGTGTCCACTTGATGAAATAAGTTTTGCACTTTGGTGAATATTAGGTAATTTTTAAAGTGCTTTGTAAATTATTTTGATGGTGTTTTGTTTGGTAACATAGACTTCCGTTGGTATGTTAAATAAGCTTACACTGTCAAACTAGACATTGCAGACACATTGCAGACAGGTTTTACAATTTTACAAATCAGAAAAAACCCCTGAGAATGATGATTTTGAGACTCTTTATCCTTTTGTTTGCATAATACTACATCTATGGCCTATAATTTGTGAATTAGGCTACTTGTGAACTATTAACACCAACACGCATTTCTAGGGCAATTAAATATAGAGTAGCCTAGGAATGAAATTGTATTATCAAGTCTGAAATACCAGTAATGGTGGACCCAACATTTTTTTTTTTTTAAATTGATGATTTGGTAGCAATAGTTGTTAGGTGAGAAGCAAAAATGGATGCTAATGCTATCTGTGCTAGCTGTGTGTGCATTTGACCATGGTCATCATAGCTCTCTACTGCATGAAAGTTAAGTACTAGATGTATGGCCTTATGGGATGATGCCTTATGCAAGTGAGCCAGGAGGTGGTGCAAAGAGCTCTGCAAAGAGGTGTATTCTCTCCATAAGCAGGATATGTGCCGCTGTGGCAATGAGGGAATCACAGTGTCACCTCTCTGACTGCAGACAGTAAGGAAAGTGTATGCTATACCAAGTGTATCAGTGGGTATCTAACTTAAGGTCTTTATGTTTATTGACTTCCACCGTAGTCCATCTATCACTGAACCGGCCACTTACTGTACATGGACAAGTACTATCAATTTTCATGGGGCTATAGGTGAATTACAAGTTGAAAAGTTAGAGTGAGGAAAGTCATGTGTGGCATGAGAGTGTGTGAGACCTGTCAATTGTGTTTATCTCAGTGTGCGAGACTTCAGAACCATGTCTATCACTGTCTGGTATGGCAACTCTACTGTCCAGCAGAGGATGCAGCTGTACAAGTCCGCACAATCTCAAAGATCTCTGGCTGCAAACTTCCTTCCAACATTTATGAGACCTGCATCTGTCAGAAAGGGCCGATTAAACCAGTCCTGGCCAACTCCGTCTTCAGCATCCTTGGTTTTCTGCCTCCTGGTCTGACGTCCATGTTAAGAATGTTTGCAGACTGCCTCCTTTTTATCTGTAGTGTGTGCTTCTGTGTGAGGTACTGGAATGAGAGCATTGATTTTTCTTTGTTCCAGTCAAGATAAAGACATTAATTTGTATTCTTTCCATCCTCAAACAATTTATGTGGCTGACTCTGAAGTCACTGAGGGACAGCAGAAAAAGTACAAAGTGACCCATTCACACCGCACATGCACTACAAAACCAGGTAAACCACATTCCACAGTTCTGCTTAAGAAATGCCATGCATCAGCAAACTACACACAGTGTACAGTACATCCATAGCATACAGACCACTTGCAGCCACACAGGCTTTTGCCTTAGAGATTGCTTAACAATGTGCTTGGACTACTACAGAAATTAAACCCGGTACTGTAACTTTGCAATAAAGTACACAATACAGTAACACAGCTTTTGATATGAGAAGTGTAAGAAATACCATTGGAAAATCTGAAAAAAAAAAGAAAAAAAAATCTAAAAAAAAAAAACATTTGTAAATATAAAAACTGCACAAAATAGGCTTAAATAGACTCAAAATAGACTAAAATATGCCGGGCATTAAGAGGACTAATGAAGGCGAAACACTGAGGGTTACGGGGTCTTCAGCATGGAAACAAACCTCTGCCACATCCATACCACATCCCCTGCTGTTACACCCCAGAAGCATGGGAAAATACAAAATTTGAGCAGCATTTGCATTTGAACTTTCGTGTGTAACTTAAGGACAGTATCTATCCGCATCCTACACAAGTACTGTACATCAGGAATCTCAATAGTCATTGGAATACGGCCTTATTCCGAATATCAGAATAGGATGTCTGTGATTCACAATCAATCTCTACAGTATATATTGGGAAGGCAGTTACAGGAATATGTTGTGAACATAAATATGGCCAGAAGGCCATGAAAGTTTTTTGTTCCTCCTTTTGATAAAAAGATGGAGATACTTTCCGTTGGCATATCTGGACATTTTGTGAGTTTTGTTGTGACTACATCTTGTCATGCTGATAATCCGGAAAGTGGTATCAAGGTTACACATACTTGTTCAACTAGTTTACCTTGTTCCGATCCACCAGAGATTTTTTCCAACCAGGTATTGAAAGACTTCAGCAAACCTTTGTGTGTTAGTCAGACATCGGGTTGGGTGCATGAAGCTTGAAAGGGTAAGAGAGTAAGTAGTTCTATATAATTTGTTCTATATCAAGTAATTCCATGCAGTAGGCTAAGTCATACCATAAACCTAACTTCATTTATTCTGTTGTTCTAGGAACATGTATATGTATATTTGTGTTGCAATGGCTATCGGTGGGATAGCAGCATCATCATCATCGGTAAGGGTGCTCATAAACAGTAGACCGTTTTTAATTCATTTTCATTCAACATGGTATGATGTACTGTAAGTTAACCAGCATATATTTTTTTCACTTTCAGCAACCACCCACAGGTAAGTTGAAGTAAAACCTAAAATGTGTATAAGCATTATAACTGTGTTTGAAGTCAGGTCAGGTCATGTATTTAGAGAAGTTACTGTATTCTACTGTACTGTAGTGTGACTACCAGGTTTTCAAACTGAGCTCTAGATGTTTTGCATACTAGCAAATACTGTATTGTAGTCCTATGATAAAACTAAAAAGCATACAATACTGTCCACTTTATGAAAAAAAAAGAAACCTTAACACCCTCCTAAAAACCTACACTCCCCTCCGACCACTTCGCTCCGCCAAAGAACGCTGTCTAAAAGCGTCAGCCAAATGCATAAATGTAAATGTAAATGTTATTTATAAGCCTATACTTTTTTGTAGAATACATTAATTTCAGATTTATAAACTACTTTTGCCTCTTTAAACTGCAACTTAAATGGCAACATAGTTCGGTGCGAAGCTTCTTTTAATGCAGAGTGACTATAGCCGACAAAATTATATTTATGTGTACTTATGTGTAGCTTGTGCATATAGTATGTTTCTAAGAGATCCCTCTACTTAATATTAAACTATTTTTTCTTTGAAGGAATTGAGAAGCCAGACATCACAGAGATAAACAAAGGAATGGTTTATTCACTTTATCTTCTTTATTAATTTTTCACATTTTCAAATTATATGAATGAAATTATGACATCCTTTTGATGATATGTTTATAGATCTCCATCTCCGTGAAGGTGACATCATGGAGGTAAGGTGTAAACAAATGCAATGAAATTGGCCAATACCAATGTACAGAAATACAGAGTACAGACTAATGACAGCCAAGGTGCTAAATTATTGGTAATACAATTGGTGGTAATAAAATTCCTATACTGTATTTCAGTGAAAGTATACTCAATTATTGTTAGTATTATTATTCACTTTGACAGTAAGTGCCCTGCAGGCTTAGAAACTCATGTGTGACCTCTATGGAATCTTGTTTACCTTGTCAGTCAAGATTGGCGTAGATATTTCAAACTCATTGTTCCTCCACATTTGAGGACAGAGATGTAAATTACACACAAACAATCCAAATTTAATCAATTAATTAAGCGGGCAAACGCACTTAAAGGAATTATTCTGAGTCAATCAACACGTAGCCCTACATATAGCCTACAGTGCCCTGTGTGGCCTCCCTCTGACACTATAGGCTGATCAGTTGCCACGCAGAAATCCAAGCATCCTCTGCTTCGGAAAGTATGAGGTTACTATCATGGAGAATGAATAATGTGTGTATTATGTGAACATTCACCTACTGTACTGTAAATAGTCAGCTGTAGTGACAGTGAGAATCATGAGCGGCTGTCTCATGCCATCTCTAGGCCAGAGGAAGAAGCGCTATAGCGGGAGAAGAGTATCGCTGGGAGCTGCCAGTGCCTTATGTGCTGAACGACAATCTTGGTAAGAATTTCTTGTAGGATATGGTGACAAATGTTTCATTTTCACTTCACAAACATTATTGATGCTCTGTGTGTGTGACATTTGACTCTTGCTTTTACATGTTTATCCTTACACAGATCTCAATGCAGTAGGAGTCATTCTCAGGGCGTTTGAACAGTTCCGACTAAAAACTTGCATTGATTTCAAGCTCTGGGAATGTGAAACATCTGTCATCTCAATTGAAAAACTATCTGGGTAATACTATAATCTAGTGGTGTAGTCAAGTGACACCATTACTTGTCATTTCTCTGCAGCTCTTTTCAATGGCAATAAAACATTTCTTTCTTTCTTTCTTTCAGATGTTGGTCGTATGTTGGAAGGCAGGATGGAGGGCAAATACTTTCCATTGGCAGTGGCTGCGATGAGCTCAGCATAGTTGAGCATGAGCTACTTCATGCTCTGGGATTCTGGCATGAGCAATCAAGATATGATAGAGATAAATATGTGACAATCGTTACCAGAAACATTGAAGAAGGTTAGGCTCAGTATTTATACACATTTTTGTAAGCTACAGTCTGTTACGTTATAATAACTTTAAATAAAATTGGCCCTTAGTTCTCCTATACAGTTATTTTAAGACTGTTTTACTGTAAACCTTGTGTGTAATTTAGAGAATGTTAGTTGTAGGTTGACACAAACATTCCCCTAATGTTTTAGGTATCAACAATTCATAATGTTATGTCATAGTAGGATTATGCCTTCATGGGCTATAACATTCCCACTTGTTTTTTTTTTTATCAGGTTATTTTTATCATGTTGATCAGATTTGTTAGGTTGATTACCTTAATAATAGGCCTATATGTATGTATGTATGTACGTACAGTATATATGTATACTTGTGCTGTATTTGTATCCATTCATGAAATAATCCTGATAAAAACAATCTGCAACTGGATAGTAGATGGGTGACCTGGATTTGGATCTCATGATGCACTTTTTTTTCAGCTTGACCAAAGCATGTAACCAAACTAACATTGTATCTCCTTAGGGGGGAAAAAAACCCTTTCCTATCACTAGTTCAGAGAATGAAAACTAATTTTATGGAACGTTCCCATACCCAACAGATAACCTTTCCTGAATGTTCCTGGAACTAAAAGTGGTTACAGTGTAGTTGGGTGTAGTTGAGTACTGTAGGGTACTGTACAAGTACACTGTTGAGTATTGTACTGTAGGTATATGTACTGTATAGATACTGTACATACAGTAGGCTACATACAGTATACAGTAGTATTACATATGCAACGTTTTATGCAATCATGTGCAAGTCCTAACATTTTACTCATCCTTCACTTGAAATAAATGTGTGTACTTTTTGTGACTTAAAAGGGCGAGAGTTCAACTTTGACAAAGAATCAAACGAGAACAGCACCACCCAAGGCACACCATATGACTACTGGTCTGTAATGCACTACGGACAGTATGCCTTCAGTAAAAATGAGGAACCAACCATCACGACAACGGACCCAGAGTTTCAAGATGTGATTGGCCAGCGACTGGAAATGAGCCCTTTGGATGTGCAGGAGCTCAACATGCTCTATGGATGTAGTAAGTATACTGTAGCTTTCAATCACTAGAGAATTAACATGCTGTGCGGATGTAGTAAGTACAGTACACCTTTCAATCACCACAGTATTACACTGCTATCATAACTGTGGTCAATAACTAAAACTAAAACTCACTCCGGAGAATTCCTTTAATCGGAGTGAATCAAACTGAAGCCCTGTTGTCTGAGGTAGGTATCAGAATGACAGCAGTAGGTAGGCTACTATGTAGACCGAATTTGCGAACTGGCCACTACCGCTAACTGATTAGGGCATGTCTTTTTCGTTTTCATATGCCCTAATTTGGTGGCGGTAGCAGCCAGATCGCGATTTGGGTCTGCGTTGTACCTACAGTACTGCTGTCGCTCTGATACCTATCGACAGCACTTGACAGCCTCAGACAACAGGGTTAACTCCTTTAACAAAGACAATATGAAGTTTTTTATAAGCTGCCAAAATTAATCTTCATTGAGATTTACAGTCGGATATCTGGCGGGTTAGTAGACTGTCATAAACCATAAACCATAGTAGACTGTCATAAACCATAAAACAAAGCCGTTCAAACTATTTTGCTGGTGAACAGGCCGAGCCATACAGTATACTGTAACTAATGTCTACCATAAAGCCATCCCTGAGGATTTCTATTGGAGGTTTTGGATTGTAATTTGCGGAGGCCTGGAAGAGCCATGTAAAAAAGAATTAGTAAAGTGTGATGTAGTAAAGTGTGCGCACATTTTACTCATTTTTTTTTAACCCTAACCCTAGGTTTTACTGAATTGTGCACGTGTTTTACTTAATTGTGCGCGCATTTTACGAAGTTGTGCGTACGATTTTGTAAATAATATCCTAAATTGAGTGCACTATTTGTATAAAATGTGCTCACAATTTTCTTTAACCCTATGGGCCCTAGGCTATTTTGGGGGTAATTTCACTACCTTTGCTTTTAAGCTCATATCTCAGTCATTATA